>CAUYRH010089047.1:0-15566 GCA_963574655.1 Perodicticus potto | reverse complement strand
ATTTCTTATTTGTTAAAGGTAATACTCAATACGATGAGATTTCAATTATTAATATTTATGCACCCAACCAGAATGCACCTCAATTTATAAGAAAAACTCTAATAGATATGAGTAACTTGATTTCTTCCAGCTCCATAGTAGTTGGAGATTTTAATACTCCTTTAGCAGTGTTGGATAGGTCCTCCAATAAGAAGCTAAGTAAAGAAATTTTAGATTTAAACTTAACCATTCAACATCTGGATTTAACAGACATCTACAGAACGTTTCATCCTAATAAAATTGAATACACATTCTTCTCATCAGTCCATGGAACATACTCCAAAATTGATCACATCTTAGGTCACAAATCTAACCTCAGCAAATTTAAAAGAATAGAAAATATTCCTTGCATCTTCTCAGACCACCATGGAAGAAAAGTTGCACTCAACAATAACAGGAATTTGCATACTCAAACAAAAACATGGAAGCTAAATAACCTTATGCTGAAAGACAGATGGGTCATTGACGAGATTAAGAAGGAAATCACTAAATTTTTGGAACAAAACGACAATGAAGACACAAATTATCAAAACCTCTAGGATACTGCAAAGGCAGTCCTTAGAGGGAAATTTACAGCACTGCAAGCCTTCCTCAAAAGAACAGAAAGAGAGGAAGTGAACAACTTAATGGGACATCTCAAACAAATGGAAAAGGAAGAACATTCTTGCCAAATATCCCAGCAGCTTTTAGCAATTCAATACTTGCCAAATACCCCAGCAGCTTTTAGCAATTCAATACTAACCTTGTTTGATAATGCCCATTGACCTCCTCTCTCAAATTTGAGCCCCGGCTACTATCACTTTTCTTTAGTATCTGCAAACTAACAAGCTTATGGTGATTTATGTGGGACAGTTATGTCTTCTGTACTCCCAAAACACAAACTGCATACATTAATTGCAGCATTCAATATCATGATATGGAACTAACATGCCTCAATGCACATCCAAAGCTTCTTCCTAGTCATGGGACCTTGGACAAATTCACCTACAAGCATTAGTTCCCTCTCTATATAATGATTCTTATAAGACATAATGTAACCTCAGTGTAACTTTGAGTGCCATTGACTTATGTTTGAAGACGCTTTCTCAGAGTCCACATGAAGGGATGTTCCTTTAAGACCCTCTGAACTGATTAGAAAGCTAGTCATGCAGGAGGCAGAACCTGAAAGCAGAGTCTGACTGTCTCTGGAATTTCCTGGAAGGGGCCTTGGGAGTGGAAAACAAGATAAGTTAATGGGCATCTTAGTTAAAGGTTGCACCTGTTTTTTACAGATGAACGGCTGAATAAGTTTTTGTGGCTGCTCTGCATGGTTTCTTTGTACTCTTATCTTATAGATCATTTGCTGCCAACTAGCTTATTATTATCAAGTGTATGTGCAGAACTTAGTGTTGTTAAAGAGTATATAAGCTTGTAAGAAATAAACTGAGGCTGCTGCATGCCGGAGCGAGATGCAGTCTTCTTCTCCTCTAAACATTCTGACTGCTGATCTTATCTCTGCAACTCCAGCCCGAAACACTTCCAGCAACACATAGTTTGTTCAAGGATTAAATAATGGGATGCATATATATTTATACACACACACACACACACGCATATATCATTGGGGAAAGTATGTGGCACAGGATAAGTACTAATAAACATCAGCTATTTTTACATGATTTTTTATTATAACTGTCATTATTATTATTTGTTTCATTTTATTTCACATCTGCATAGTATTCCAGGGAACAAATGATTTATTTTTACCTATTCTAAATAATGAACACTTAACTGTCCAAATCTTTATTACCAAACCTGCAAAGAAAATAACCTTTTCAGTAGACCTTACTCTCCTGATTATTTAAAATAATTTCTAATGAAAATTTCAACACCAAAATATAATTTACATTTAAAGTTGTGATCACATAAAATTCCATACTTACTTTCCAATTTATTACCTACCTCCCTCATTTTTCAAGAAAATAAAGTATGCTTCTTCTCTTCATGATAGCAAGAACAGGTTACAACCAATCCCATGTTCTGGTAAACAGACTAAGAAAAACAATTCATTTTATTATTCTCATTTACTTGATTATAAATGAATGCCATCACTTCTCAACTTTTTCTTTTTTTTTTTTTTTTGAGACAGAGTCTCAAGCTGTCGCCCTGGGTAGAGTGCCGTGGTGCCACAGCTCACAGCAACCTCAAACTCTTGGGCTCAAGCAATTCTCTTGCCTCAGCCTCCTGAGTAAGGGGGCCTACAGGCTCCCATGACAATGCCTGGCTATTTTTTTCTTGCAGTTTCATTGTTGTTTTAGCTGGCCCAGACCAGGTTCGAACCTGCCAGACTCAGTGGCCAGCCCCCTACCCACTGAGCTATGGATGCTGCCATCATCACTGCTCAACTTTATTGGCCATTTCTAGTTCTCCTTTTTCACTTGCCTTTTAGTGTACTTTGTTCCCGTATGTTTAGACTCTTTATTCTGAGAAGAAGATTGTTATTTTGGATCTTATCTCCCTTAGGTATCTATGTGATAAATATTTTTGTCCCAGGTCATTATCTTTTTCTGGTAACATCATATAAAAAATTTAGGAAGGGCATGGTGGCTCACACCTGTAACCCTAGCACTCTGGGAGGAGGTGGGTAGATCTCCCAAGCTAAGGAGGTCAAGAGCAAGACCCTGTTTCTACTGAAAATAAAAAAACTAGCTGGGCATATTGGGAAGGCCTGCAGATCCAGCTATTCTGAACGCTGAGGCAAGAGGATCTCTTGAACCCAAGAGTTTGAGGTTGCTGTGAGCTATACACCACAGCACTCTATCTAGTGTGACACAGTGAGACTCTGTCTCAAAAAAAAAGAAGTTGGCAGCATGGAAAGGGATGGAACAGGTGAGATGTAGGGGTATTGTTAAAAAATATACAGGCTCCCCTCAACTGGGGTGCCAGGGGGAAACTTGGTCTACTTCAACCCAAAAAGAATCAGAAGATCAAAAGTGATTTGAGAAGGCCAGATCTGTCAGGGATGGAGGGAGGAGGAAAATCCAGGAGTGGGGGTACCGTTTGGCAACTGGGATAAAGGGATTGCCCTCTCCTTGCTGGAATCCACCCAGCCCCTCTGGTCTGGCAGGAAGGGGGCAGGTCTGGGGCTGCCAGATGCTCCAGGCAGGGGGCAGAAGGGGGTTTACAAAGGCTTGCCCTCTAGGGAGATGACAGCAGTGGGTGCAGCAGTGGGTGCACCCAAGGGTGCAGTGGTCCTTGACCTCCTTGTAGCAGTTTGCTTGTAATTCATGCTTGATCCCTGTCAGCTTCTTCTTGATGGTGTCCTTGGAGCTGGCACAAATCATTTTGCTCTTAAGGGGTGCACACTCAGGAGCCCAAAAGATAAACACTAGGTCCTCCTTCTTGTTCTCATAGGTTGCATCATAGAGGGCATAATGGCAGTCCTTGTCTGGAAGCATCTTGACGAAGGTGGCTTAGGGATCGTGGACAGTGTGGTCCACATCATGTACCAGGATCTCCTTGCCCTCCTCTAGGATGATGTTCTTCTTGTCCTCACTCAGGCAGAAGAGCATTGTCTTCTTGTGCTTTTTCACCTCCTCTGGAGTTGAAGACTTGCACACCTTCATGTCATGAGAACACCTTAATGATGCTGTCAGAGACAGCCACACCAGAGGCATGTTTCTGGAAGCAAAAGGGTGATGACAAGGAGAAGCAGAGAAGAGGAGAGATGCTACTGCTGCTGCTGGGATCCAACTGAACCCTTGCCTTTTGTTTTTTGTTTCTTGAGACAGAGTCTCACTCTGTCACCCTGGTTAGAGTGCCATGGTATCATAGCTTCCAGCAACCTCAAACTCTTGGGCTTGAGCAATTCTCTTGCCTCAGCCTCCTGAGTAGCTGGGACTACAGGTGTTGGCCACTACTCCTGGATAGTGTGATTGAAAGACGCCAGTCACAAAAGGCCACATATGATATGATTTACCTTAAATGAAGTGGCAGAAAGTAAGTTAGCAGTTGCCTTGGAATGGGAAATTAATGTAAATGAGAATAAGGACTCTTTTGGAGGGATGAAAATGTTATAAAACTAAATTATGGTGATGTTTTCACTACACAGTAAAGAAATATACCTTAATAAAGTTTTAAAAATAACTGTTTGATACTCCACATCTCATTTAAATTAACAAGTTGGATACTGAGTCCATATGAATAGAGAATTTGAATGGAATGAATGTACAAAGGAGAAAGGAAAACTTATCTTTATAGTATAATGTCCCTTTTAAAATGTCTTCCATAAAACTATTAATTACAAAAGGAAAAATAGGAGGGTCATTAAAGAAATATGACAAATATCACCATAACCAAGTGAAGAAACTTGAGATCACCAAGATAGGGACAAACCAGCATCCTTTCACTGCTGTTATGAAAAGAACACCTCATTACTTACGTTATGTCCCTGTCAACAAATCATGATCTGAATATAAACATAAAATACATCATATTAACCTCAAATAAAGGAATTTCTCAATATAACCTACCTATACTCTTCAAAAACATAATGAGCAAAAAGAGAAAGGCTGAGAAATGCCAGATCAAATATGAAAATCAAAACAAGACGGTTAAAGATAAACCATAAAATTAGACTGAATTGGTGTAAAATTAGTTATAAGGAATTTAAATTTAAAAAATAAAATATGAAGTGTAGATTAGATAACATGTTAGCTGGCCAAGCACAGTGGCTCACACATGTAATCCCAGCACTTCCGGAGGCTGAGGCAGGAGGATAGCTTAAGCCCAGGAGTGTGAGGTTGTACTAAGCTATGATGATGCCACTGCACTCTAGCCCAGGCAACAGAATGAGAACCCTATCTCAAAAACAAACAACAACAACAATAAAAAAAAAAACCCAAAATGAAAAACATGTTATAAATAAAATTCATTTGTCTGAGTTTGATCATGAAATTATAATTTTGGAAGATAATGTCCTTGCTCTTAGAATATATACTTAACTATTAAGAGCTATCTCCACAGATTATCTGAAATTCTTTGGGGAAAAATAAAATATAGATATGAAAGAAGTGTGAAGGAAGAAAAGCCACAATGACATTGGATAGCTGGTAGTAACCAGGATTTGGTGTTTTCAACTCATCATAAATAATTTCTATAGTATCAATAGTCATCAAATAGAACCATTCAGTAACAATGGTGTAACAAGGAATGTAGCCCTTTTGGGCAGCTAGGTCAAGGGAAAGAAAAGAGGCTACGAAATACAGACATTATATTTTCATCTCTGAGAAATTACAGGAATTGTATCACCTCTCCACTCCTCCCTTTCTTTACCCCTCACCACCAACTCTCCATTTCATTAAAGAAAAAGAGAGAGAAAGGAAAAGAAGCCCATCTTAACAAAGTCCTTCACCACTATACTGCCCTATTGCCAGAGAGCAACAGGGCAGGCTTGATATCACATGAACTTTATCTTCCAGTCTGCACCTGACATCCAGAAAAAACTCCAAAAATCTACCCAGGGCTCTGAGACACACACACACCACACCACACCCCCCGTCCCTCCGAGATCTCATAGACCTGGCCTTCAACATCTTCAGTAACCAAAAAAGAGGCCTCTAAACAGCAGTGCCTCTCAGAGCTCCAGTTATTGGCTTCGGCTAGACAAGCCCCAGCTACTTCTCAAAACTCCTCTGGACAATCCAGAAAAAGACAACCTCCCCCGGGACCATGCTTTAAGTGTGGAAAAACTGTCCACTGGGCCAGAGAGTGTCCAAATCCAATCCCCCTCAACCGTGTCCCCCTATGGAGGTCCTCACTGGAAGTCTGATTGCCCAGGTCCTTCTGAGGATCTGGTCTGCAGTCACTTACAGGACCTGGCTGAATTCCCCGACCTTTTGGGCTTAGCTGCCAAAGATTGACAGGTACTGAGGTACAATGAACTCCGGGTAACTGCTAGTGGAAGGTAAGCCAATATCTTTTTTGATTGATACTGGGGCTACTTACTCCACCCTACCCTCCTACAAAGGCCCCTTACAACAAACAGAGATCTTGGTGGTGGGTATTGGTGGCAATTTGCTACACCCTCATACTACCCCATCCTTGTGGTGCTCACTTTCTGGACACTTATTTTTTTATTTATTTTTTATTTTTTGGTAGAGACAGAGTCTCACTTTATCGCCCTCAGTAGAGTGCCGTGGCATCACACAGCTCACAGCAACCTCCAGCTCCCAGGCCTAGACAATTCTCTTGCCTCAGCCTCCCGAGTAGCTGGGACTACAGGTGCCTGCCACAATGCCCAGCTTTTTTTGTTGTTGCAGTTTGGCCGGGTACGGTATATAGGGCCAGTGCCCTACCCACTGAGCCACAGGTGCTGCCCCGACACTCTTTTTTATATTCATCCCTTATCATTCCTTCATGCAGCATCCCCCTACTAGGTAGAGACATCCTCTCAAAATTACAAGCAACCCTTATGATTCTCACTGGCTCCCAACTCTCACTACCCATCCTACTCGTCTTTAACCCCTCCCCTACAACTCCTCCATTCTATCTGACCTCTACATAGACCCTATTGTGTGGGATACCTCTCTTCCTTCTATAGCCTCCCATCTTTCACTCATTCTCATTGCCCTCCGACATTCATATCCTTCCCTTAAACAATATCCAATCCCCCCCACGGCCCTCGGGGGTGTTAAACCACTCATCCTCAAACTCCTGTTGGCCGGTATTCTCAAACCTAACTTCCCCTACAATACTCCCATCCTTCCTATAAAAAAACCCCAATGGTTCATATCAGTTAGTACAAGACTTAAGGGCCATCAATGAAATTGTTCAGCCTGTTCACCTAGTAGTCCCTCATCTCTATACCCTGCTATCTACCATTCCTTCCAGTGCCTCCCATTACACAGTTTTAGATCTCAAAGATGCCTTTTTTACCATCCTCACCCATAAACTCTCCCAACCCCTCACTGCCTTCACCTGGATTGACCCCGATTCCTCTAGTGGCCAACAACTTGCTTGGACAGTTCTCCCGCGAGGATTTAGAGACAGTCTTCATTGCTTTTGTCAGGCACTTCAGGCCAACCTCCAGCAATTAACTTTACTGAAAAATTCCACAGTTCTTCAGTACATAGATGACCTTCTCTTATGCAACCCCTCCCTGACTGCCTCCTAGGAAGACACTATTTACCTACTGTCTTTCCTCGCTACCAAGGGGTATACAGTCCTTTTCTAAAGCCCAGTTAACCTTTCTTTCCGTCTGATACCTCGGCATCCTCTTGCAGGAATGAGAAAAACTCATTCCCCTTGACCACATTCAGGTAATCTCCTCCTTAACCCTTCCCTGAACAAAACATGACCTCTTCTCCTTCCTGGGGCTTCTAGGATATTTTGGAGCATGGATTCCCAATTTCACAGCGTCAGCTAAACCTCTATACACCGTTGCTAAAGGTCCTCCAACCAACCTCCTAGACTCGCACTAGCTTTGGTCAAGTTCCTTCATCTCCCTACAATCTCTGTCCTGAACACTCTTCCTCCATCTCCCTGATCCCTGATATCCATTTTACCTCTCAGTGTCAGAACACCAAGTTTGTGCAGTAGGGGTCCTAACACAGAAACCTCACAATAATCACCTCCCAATAGCATTCCTCTCAAAACAGAATTCACAGCCCTAGGCTTGCCCTCTTGCCTCCGAGTGGTGGCAGCCATGTCCCTCCTTTTCCTGGAGGCCCAGAAACTTAACTGCTGTGCCCCTACATATCTACTTACCCCTCATTACATTCCATAACTTTCAAAACACCAAAACTTATCATTTTTTACTTTCTGCACCTCACCTACTCCAGCTCCTAATCCTCTTTATAGAAAACCCTAACCTCCACTTTCCCCCTGGCCCTGAATATAGCTCTTCATCGCCATCAGCTGCCCTCCATTCACAAGACCCTCACACTTTTCAGAACTCATTCCACGATTGCTGGCCTTTAGTGATGGTAACATTACACCGTTTTCCCAACATCTCCCTCTTTCCCTTACTTAACCCTGAAGAAACCTGGTTTATTCATGGCAGTTCTTCTAAGCCCACTGCTCACTCCATTGCCAAGGCAGCCTTTGCCATGTGTCTTCTTCCCACATTATCACCTCTACTACTCTGCCCCCTGGCACCTCCTCACAACAGGAAGAACTCTTAGCCCTCACTAAAGCCTTACAACTCTCACAAGGGTGCTCCATTAACATATACAAAGATTCCCAGGTGCGGTGGCTCATACCTGTAATCCTAGAACTTGGGAGGCCAAGATGGGTGAATTTCCTGACCTCGACAGTTCAAGACTAGCCTGAACCAGAGTGACCTCATACCTGTCTTTAAAAATAGCCGGGCATTGTGGCAGGTGCCTATAATTCCAGCTACGTGGGAGGCTGAGGCAAGAGAATCACTTAAGCCCAAGAGTTTGAGGTTGCTGTGAGCTGTGACACCATGGCACTCTACCAAGGGTGACAAAGTGAAACTCAAAACACACACACACACACACACACACACACACACACACACACAGAGATTCTAAGTATTCTTTCCACATAATCCATGCAGCCATATGGCAAGAAAGAGGATCCATTACCACCTAAGGCTCCTCTATTGTCAATGCCATGCTCATTAAAAACCTCCTGAATGTGGCCACTCTCCTAAAGGAAATGGCCATTATCCACCATAAAGACCACCAGAATAAAACAGATTTCCAAAGGCAACCAAAAAGCTGATATAGAAGCCAAATGGACAGCTCAATGCCCTTACACCTCCCACCTCCACCCCAAAAGGCCAGTACTTGTCCTGTGATAAATTCTCTCTGGTATACACATGCAAAGAACAGGACAATTACTAGCTGGCACCTTCCCACACAGTGAGGATGGTTCCTTCAACACGGAAAATCTATTCTTCCATCCTCCCAAACACAAAATATCCTCTCTTCCCTCCACAATGGCCTTCACATTGGTTTCAGGCCTCTTTGCATCCTTCTTTCTCTGCTTTCTCACCCATGTCTATCTTGCACAATCTGCACCTGGGTCTTATCCCAGGCGGCCATAAAACCCCCACTTTTCCCACACTTCAGGCCTGGGGCCAAATTCCTACACAAGACCAGCAGATTGACTTCACCCACATGCCTCCTGTATGAAAATATACACTTCTTCTAGTTTGGGTTGATGCTTTCTCAGGATGGGTCAAAGCTTTCTCCATGACAGGCGAGAAAATCCATGAGGTTGTCTCCACCCACTTCTACCATGTTATTCTTAGATTCAGTCTCCCCAACACCAATCAGAGTGACAGTAGCCCAGCTTTTATCAGCCAGTTCACCACCCAAACCTCACAAGTCCTAGGAGTCCAGTGGCACTTACGTGTGCCTTATAGGCTGAAATCATCAGGAAAAGTAGAACAAATGAATAATATCCTTAAACAACATCTCACCAAATTAGTACTCCAACACAAATAAGATTGGCTTAAACTCCTCCCATCTCTTTACTCCACATTCGCTCTACCCCTTGAAAACCCCTCTTTTATAGCCCTTTTGAAATAAAGTATGGCAGAACTGTTATTCTGGGCCCTGGACCCCTCCAGACTCCACCATAGGAAACTATTTTCCCATCCTCCAGGAAACCAGGGACGAATTTAGAAAAATAACAAACCAGCTCTTATCCCAACCCTAAGCAGAGAAAGTCAGGGACCAATTGGCAGGACATCAAATTTTCCTCAAATCTCCCTTGCCCTGAACGCTGCTATCCCTCACTGGACGGGTCCTCACACCATTCTCTACAGCACCCCCACAGCCATTTGCCTCTTGGACTTCCACCCCCACCCCCCGTCTGGATCCACCAATGCCAAATAAAGCTGTGTCCTGCAGAAAAATTTCCAACACTGGAAGACCCCCATTGGAAATCACAAGTACTATCCCCCATCACCTTAAAACTCACCAGGATCCCTGATGAGTCCACTCAAATGTGTGATATTCCTCCCTGCTTCTTCCCTTTTCTCCATAACTTTTCTCGAGATGCCTGGCTACTCTTACACATTCAAAGCTGGGATGACCTCTTTGAAGCCTTTAAAGATCTGTAGCTACAAGGCACTTTCCAAGACTTACCCCTGGAGGAAACCCAACTTTTCCTCTTTCTATTCCTTTGCCTTATGACCCCCCCTCCTGTCAATCCTGGCCCTTCTTCCCTCCCTGTCAACCCCAGCTGAATGCCCAGGTTGTCTTACTACCCAAACCTCATATCTCTGCGAATACCTTACCAATCCCCATTCTCATATCAACTACGCCAAATTTTTACTTCAGATCCCCTCTTTCACTAGCCACACTTACATTCCAGTGCTGTTATGATGTAACCAAAGCCTCTGAATGTTCTTATGGAGGAAAAATGTACTACAGCAGCAAAATAATGGGCATTGGATGCCCAAGAGGTGCATCCAATGCACTGTCTGCTGGACGTATCTCACACATGTGGGAATATCATATAGAGGAGGAGCCCAGAACATAGCACATCAGCAAGAAACAGGACAACTCATTAAAAAACTCCCCTCTTCCAGTACAACCCCTCCATCCTATAAAGGATTAGACCTCACTGTCCTGCAAGACCTACAACAACACTCCCTTATTCCCCAGCTTTTAAACACTTCCTTCTCAGCTACCCTCAACTCTTCCTCTCTCCTCTCTCCCTCAGGATGCTGGATGTGCCTTTCATTATACCAAGTTCTTTTCAATCCCATACCTGTACCTGACACATTAACTCTTCCATTCTGGCAGAAAATAATACTGCTCTGTTTGGCCCCATAACTATGGGCTCTCCACCCTTAGTCTCCCCCAATTTAACCTGCTTCAATCTCACCAGTAAAGGAGACTCTGTAGGTTTTTTTTGTTTGTTTTTGAGACAGAGCCTCAAGGTGTCACCCTGGATAGAGTGCTGTGGCATCACAGCTCACAGCAACCTCCAATTCCTGGGCTCAAGCGAGTCTCTTGCCTCCACCTCCCAAGTAGCTGGGACCACAGGCGCCCACCACAAAGCCCGGCCATTTTTTGGTTGCAGCCGTCATTGCTGTTTGGTGGGCCTGGGTTGGATTCGAACCCGCCAGCTCAGGTGTACGTGACTGACGCCTTAGCCCATTGAGCCATAGGCGCCGAGCCGACTCTGTAGGTTTTATAAAACCTAATCTCTGTTACCTCAACTCAATTTTTCTCTTGTCTAACTCCTCCTGTGCCCCTCTGGGAATTTTTTTCCTTTGCGGCCACTCCATCTACTCCTGCATGCTAACCACTCTGGTCTTGCACCCAAGTTTTCCTCACCTCCCAAGTCTCTTTTGTAAATGACTCCTCCCTAACTCAGGCCCTTATGTACCCCCCTACTTCCAGACAAAAAAGAGCCTTCTTCTTCCCTATATTCCTCAGAACAAGCATAATGGCTGGACTTGGCACAGGCATTGCAGGCATTAGTAGGAGGATTATATTACATCAACTCACTTTTTACCACCTACTCTCCCTAGAATTCAATGAAGATATGGAAAAGGTAGTCAAGTCTTTAGTTACCCTACAATCCCAAATTAATTCTTTAGCTGCAGTAGTCCTCCAAAATTACTGAGCCTTAGACTTAATTACAGCAGAAAAAAAGAGGCACAAGCATTTTTCTGGGAGAAGAATGTTGTTTCTTTGTCAACCAGTCAGGAAGAATCACAGGCAAAGTAAAAGAACTCCAAGAATGAATCAAACCAAGACAAACAAATCTTGAATCCTCCAATCCCTGGTCCTTAATCAAATCCTGGACTCCTTAGTTACTTCCTATTTCAGGGTCACTAATTATGATCTTTCTCATTCTCAGTTTTGGGCTAGTAGTCTTCTGCCTCATCTCCCGATTTATTGACCAGGCAGTCAACTGAAAAACAACCACTCATATCCTTGCCCTACTCAGATATCAACCATTTCAGACTGAAGACCCAGGAATGTTCCCATAAACACTACTCCCTTCCACCTCCTTTTTTTTTTTCCTTTATAGGTAGCCCACCTGGACCCTCAATTCACAGGAAACAGTCAATGAGACACCATGCTCATCATGCCTCATCCTTATAATAAACTAAAAAGACTGGGATGATAGCACCAAGCACAAAGGTCCCCCCCCAAATAGTTCAGTACTATTTGTCCCCCCCCAAAAAATAGTACTGAACAGAAATGCCCACCAAACGGGGCCAAGTGCATAAGTCCTGCCCAGAAAGGGATGAGTGCACCAACTTGGGAACCCCTGACCCTTATATTCCCATGCTGCCTTATCCATCACACTGACTTCTTTTTTGAACTCAACCCACTCACACCCAAGTGAATAAGCAGCCAAATTGCTCACACAGAACATGGACTCCATTTCCTTTTGTTTACGTATAGAAATAACCTTTCAATAGAGGCTATCAGCTCCTTACAGAGAGGAGCCAATGGTCAAACATAGCTGAAGTCTGACACAATGCCAGGTGTAGATTGCAGAAAACTGAGCATTTTAGTAGGAAATTAAACAGTACTATTGATATTATAAAAGCAAGACACAACCACTCACCATGTCCTGAGAACTGTGTTAGGATTTTTATTTGTACTATCTCATGTAATTCTCAAACTACCCTAAGTAGGAAGGTACTAATATCATCCCAATATACAGAAAAACAATGAGAGGAGCAGACAGTTTAAGTAACTCACCAACATTCTACAGTAAGGAAGTTCTAAAACAGATGGAAAAGGAAGAAAAGTGAGGAAGGCAAGATGGGAGAACAGAGAGTGGGAAACTCCAACAGCAGGGGATGGACATCCTTGGCCAGATCCAAACATGAAGAAGCTCTGACAAAAGGGAACGCCACTTGAGGCCCAGCTTCTCCTCCCCTAAATTGATGGTTGTGTCTTACTGGAAAATAAGGAACTTTGAAAGAGTGGGAAATGCTGAACCAACTCTGTAAAATGATGAAAAACATGGCAGCAACCTCACTTCTGGGAGCAGAATTACGTAGGACTCCAGGTAGAAAGGGTACTATGCTTCCAAGAACTCCCCTGCCCTGGCTCCCTGACCAGAAGTGCCCAATATGCTACAGAACTTGTGGAAACTTCCTGAGAGCACCACCTGCTATCTCACTGTCCTGAGGCAGAAATGTTTGAGCCTCCTTAGAGTTTTTGGTCTGTAGTGTTCATCATGCCCCGGAAGGGCTACGTTTCCAACATTGGGAATGGTAGTGTGCTTCCTACCCTGTATCCATGAGAGTGACTACCTTCTGCAGAGTGCTGGAGTGTAAAATAGTCTGCAGGCACAACTCTTGGAAGACTAAACATGTCCAATAATTGCAGTGTGGTGGGAAGAGTAAACATTGAACCAAGAGATGAAATCTTAAAGGAATGAAAGAGAAGTTTCAATTTAGAAGGAGATGAATTTCAACAAATTTAATATTAAAATATTAAATTGAGTTTTATTTTATTTATTAAATTATTTATTTATTTATTTTTGAGACAGAGCCTCAAGCTATTGCCCGGGGTAGAGTGCTGGGGCATCGCAGCACACAGCAACCTCCAAATCCTGGGCTCAAGCGATTCTCCTGCCTCCGCCTCCCAAGTAGCTGGGACTACAGGCACCTGCCACAACACCCAGCTATTTTTTGGTTGCGGCCGTCATTGTTGTTTGGCAGGCCCAGGCTGGATTCAGCCCCGCTAGCTCAGGTGTATGTGGCTGGCATGTTAGCCGCTTGAGCCACAGGTGCCGAGCCCAAATCAAGTTTTATTAGTGATTCATGAATTGGGCAGCATCCTATATTTAAAATAGACAAGTACTCCAATGGGCATGGCAAAACAGTGGGTTTTTGTAAGGTTGCTTACAGGAACAAGGAAATAGTGTAATAGGAAAAAATAGATTGAATGAGAGGTTACTTCAGGTTCCTTTCCTTGTATGGACTAATGAAGAGAGGTCTTCCTTATCATGCTTGCTAAAACTGGCCTGTTTGCAATTTTGCTATTGTCTCCTATTTCTTGAAAGTCAGATAAAATAATTTCAGTTTAGTGACACAAAATCTTAGCATGAGTGACTCCATTTTAGTATGGTCTGCTGAGGCCCAGTGTAGGAGGTCAGCCCAAAACAAGAGCCTTCCATCAATTTTATTTAATAAGGATACTGATTAATATAATCTGATTGTATGATAAGGCAGTGTGAGGGATGGGTAAGGGAGAATGATTTTGCAGAAGCAATAATGTACAAAGAAGATACCACCTTCTATTCTGCATACAGTGGTACCACTGATTTGGTAGGAAATAATATTACAATCAAGTACTGTATGAAAAAGTAATAAACCCCATTAATCATAATGGAAATACAAATTAAATTAGCATGAGATAGCACTACATTCTGACAAAGGTTAAAATTAAAAAGACTAAGGAAAAATTTACAAAATACCAGCACTTTCATATAGCTTATGGGAGTGTAATTGGTACAATCACTCTAGAACACTTTTGGAAGTACTTACTTAGACATAAAGTCAGAGATACTCATACTTCTTAGGCTTTGGTTCAACTCATAGATAATATGCCCCAGATGAACATATCCATGCACTCAGGCAGATCTGTGTTGTCTACTTTTAAGAGCCAAGACATGGAATGTACTCAGTGCTCATCAATAATAGAATGAATGATAATAATTCTATACACTACAATAATATCCACCAATAAAAGTGAATCAAAGTCATCAACTCCCAACTTATATCTGTTTCTTCTCTTGGAGTCTCTGGATTACATATGATAGCCAATAATTTGTCATGGGTTTCTAATGCAAATAACTATCCGCAGCAGCTGAAAGATATACTCCTTTTGCTTTTTAGAGACAGGGTCCTATTCTGACACTCAGACTGGAGTGCAGTGACCCAATCACAGTTCAATGTAATCTCAAACTCTGGGTCTCAAGTGATCCTCCTGCCTCAGCCTCCCAAGTATCTGGGACTACAGACACACACCACCACTTCTGGCTAATTAAAATAATTTTTTTCATAGAGATGGGGGTCTCCCTATGCTGCTCAAATTGGTCTCAAACTCCTAGCCTCTTGGTTCTCTTGCCTCAGCCTTCTAATGTGCTGGTATTGTAGGAATAAGGCTCAGTATGTGGTAGTTATACTCCTCTTAATTTTCTTTTTTGAGACATAGTCTCATTATGTCGCCCTCAGTAGAGTGCCATAGTGTTACAGCTCACAGCAACCTCAAACTCTTGGGCTTAAGCTATTCTCTTGCCTCAGCCTCCCACGTAGCTGGGACTACAGGCACCTGCCATAATGCCTGGCTATTTTTTTTGTTATAGTTGTCATTGTTTTGCAGGCCCCAGGCAATGTTCAAACCTGCCAGCCCTGATGTATGTGGCTGGCACCCTAGCCGCTGAGTTACAGGCACTGAGCCAGTATACTCCTCTTAAAACACAAATCTTAAAAATATTTTTAAAAAATTAAAAATTAAAGACAACTCTTAAAAGTTCATCCCCCATAAGGTAAAACTTATTACCAGGCCCTTCTTTACTTAAGACAT
>CAUYRH010089043.1:0-15117 GCA_963574655.1 Perodicticus potto | reverse complement strand
TTTAAGAAATTCAATGCTCGCCGGGCGCGGTGGCTCACGCCTGTAATCCCAGCGGCTTCCGGAGGCTGAGGCAGCGGGATGCCCACAGCCCGAGTCAGAGGTTGCACTGAGTTACCACACCCACTGCACTCTGCTCAGGGGCATAGGGTGGCACTGTGTCTCAACAAAAAAAAAAAAAAAAAGAAGAAGAAATAAAAAATAAGCAACGAAATAAAATAAAAAACCAAAAAAAAAAAAGAAATTCAATGCTCATCAGCATTATAACACTCATAAGGACCACAAATATTTTAAATTAGAGGGAGAGGCATGAAAGTTTGTATTGTAGAAATTAAAAGATGAAAAACAAAAGCAAAGGGCCAGGTGCGGTGGCTCACGCCTATAATCCTAGCACTTTGAGAGGCCAAGGCTGGCGGATGGCCTGAGCTCACAGGTTGGAGACCGGCCTGAGCTAGAGCAAGACTCTGTCTTTAAAAATAACTGGGTGTGGCTTGGCGCCTGTGGCTCAACGGGTTAAGGCGCCAGCCACGTACCCCTGAGCTAGGGGGTTCGAATCCAGCCTGGGCCCGCCAAACAACGGCTGCAAGCAAAAAATGGCCGGGCGTTGTGGTGGGTGCCTATAGTTCTAGCTACTCGGGAAGTAGAGGCAAAATAATTGCTTGAGCCCAAGAGATTATTTTAATACTGTGAGCTATGACACCAATGCACTCTACCAAGGGTAACAAAGCAAGACTGCCTCAAAAAAAAAAAAAAAAAAAAGAAAGAAAGCAAGAAAAACAAAAGCAAAGAAAAAGCAAACATGATTCTTTCAAGGAACAATAAGACCTGGAAATGCTGCCATGGATGCAACTTATAATGTAGCTTATATGTACAGGAAAAAAGGGATGTTCGGTGATGTAGAAATTGTGAAAAAATGGACTGTCAAAGTTGAAGGATGCTTAGATGCCCATAACATTTCTATTCTTTTTCTTTTTTTTTGAAAGGGGAACAGAAATCGGAAACAAAGTTCATTTTGTGCCCTGGGTAGAGTGTGATGGCATCATCCTACCTCAAACTCTTGAGCCCAAGAACTCCTCTTGCCTCAGCCTCTCAAGTAGCTGGGACTACAGGTATCTGCCACAACATCCAGCTACTTTTTCTGTTTTTAATAGAGATGGAGTCTCATTCTTGCTTAGGCTGGTCTTGAACCCCTGAGTTCAGGCCATCTGTCCACCTTGGCCTCCCAGAGTGCTAGGATTACAGCCCATGATATTTCAAAGAACAAACAATTGCCTCTTTGAAGGAGAACAATAACTGGCAGCATCAATTAGGCTTCAACTTAACAGAACAACTTCACGCAGTACTTCAAAGGGAAAAATATATATTTGGATGAATCAACTAATACTACTGACTTGGCACAGGTTTTATATCTCATACAGTTTATAACAGAAGATTTTCTTTGCTACAAAATGTTTACTTTATTTGGGCACTCTTGAAAACAAAAAGCAGGGAATAGATTATCTTCAACAATTTTCAAGAAAAATGTTATTTAGTTGGACTGAATTTGGTAAATTTAGTGTACATACAAGATGGTCCACCTTCCATGACAGGAAAACATAAAGGGTTTATTGTACATATAAAAGTATTAACAGGACGGCACAGGTGGCTCATCGAGTACAGGGCTGGCCCCATACCAAAGGTGACGGGTTCAAACCCGGCCTCGGCTGAACTGCAAAAACAGAAAAACAGCCAGCGTGGTGGCAGGCGCCTGTAGTCCCAGCTACTAGGGAGGCTGAGGCAAGAGAATCGCCTAAGCCCAAGAGTTTGAGGTTGCTGTGAGCTGTGTGACGCCACGGCACTCTACTGAGGGCGATAGAGTGAGACTCTTGTCTCACACACACACAAAAAAAGGTATTAACAGGGCAGCGCCCATGGCTCAGTGAGTAGGGCACCGGCCCCATATACCGAGGGTGGCTGGTTTGAACCTGCCCCCACCAAACTGCAACAAAAAAATAGCTGGGTGTTGTGGCAGGCACCTGTAGACCCAGCTACAAGAGAGGCTGAGGCAAGAGAATCGCCAAAGCCCAAGAGCCGGAGATTGCTGTGAGCTGTAACGCCATGGCACTCTATCGAGGGCGACAAAGTGAGACTCTGTCTCAAAAAAAAAAAAAAAATTAATAGGCTCGGAGTCCATAGCTCAGTGAGTAGGGCGCCAGCCACATACACCAAAGCTGGTAGGTTTGAGCCCGGCCCTGGCCTGCTAAACAGCAATGACAACTGCAATCAAAAAATAGCCAGGGTTTGTGGCGGGCACCTGTAGTCCCAGCTACTCGGAGGCTGAGGCAAGAGAATCACCAAGGGTTTGAGGTTGCTGCGAGTTGTGACGCCATGGCACTCTACCAAGGGAGACATAGTTGTGACTCTGTCTTGGGGGTGGGGGGCGGTGGTGTGTGTGTGTGTGTGTGTGTGTGTAGGGGGGATGTGGGGGTGACTTACTTGTAAATTGAATCATATATTCAGGGCAACCTAGATCTACACTCAGAGGTTGCACTCCTCAAACTTTCTCTACTTACATTCATCTTGCCTCAGTTTGTCTTTTAGAATGACGGTAATTTGTAAAGTTGTACAGATAAGTTTACTAAGACTAAGTGTGAGACATTTAGGGAGGCCAGGAGTTTGAGACCAGCCTGAGCAGCACAAGGACGCCTTAAACCCAGGGCCTGAGGCTGTAGTGAGCTATGATGATGCCACTGTACTGTAGGCCAGGTAACAGAATTGAGACCTTGTCTCAAAAATAAAGATATTATGGAACTGGTTCTAGAAAGAAAAGAAAGCAAAGCAAGAAAGAAAGAGTGTGACAAAGGGAACAGAAATCAGCAACTCCCAGCAACACTCTTGCAGCCTCCAGAAGATTTCAAAGAACAACACCATCCAGTCTCTAGCAGAATCAACTCCTCAAGGTTCACCAGGGTTAAGTCTGTTGCCCGGTATTCCTGAAAGAGAGGCGCAAGCGCCCAGTGTGAGCTGCGTCTAACTTAAACCCACAAGGTGGACCAGCCTTAACGTCGCACAACGCACGGGAGAAGCTAAAAGCCAGGCGGCCTCACAAAACCTTTTCTCCTTCTCATATTCCCGGGGTCTGCCGGCTAAGCGGCCTGTCCCGCAGCCCTGGCCACGAATGCCGGATCGGCTTGCTCCAGCGCCACGTGTCACCGGGAGGGCGTCTCCGCGGCGTGACTAAAGAGAGGCGAGCCCAGCCGGAGACTCGCCCAGGGTCTTCATGGTAGTTGTAGTTTTTCTCACAGGCACACAGCTCCCCTGCTTTTGCCCGGGAAGTAGCATTTTTTTCATACAAGTATTTCAAGCAATGTATGCCCTGAAGTAGATGCAGCCTAGGTATCCTCAAAAGAAGGTGTGGTAGTAAGGGAGAGCAAAGTAAGGAAGGCAAACCAAAAGATTATTGGTGAGGAAGAGAAAGGGTTAACAGCTGCTACGCATGCGCACAGAACGCCCAGCGAGTGGGCGGGGACGGAAAGAGGACGCCGAGGGCTGTGTTTTCCCCGGAAGCGGCTTCTCTCCTCCCCTGTCTGCGCGGACGCGGCTTCCTTACCGCACTCGTCTTCGCCCCTCCCCGTCCCTCTAAGCGTTTTGGATCCTGGTTGGTGCTTCCTGGTTGCAGCCGCGGCAGTGAGTACGTGTTGACGGACCCCGAGCCGCCTGCGGCCGGCGGACCCCTGCCCACTCTTGCGCCTCGCTCGCCGGGCGGTGGAACTAGCGCGTGCCCCCTCGTCGGCCTCTGCGTCCCCGGTCCGTTCTGTGGTGGCGGGGCGCAGCTCACGGCCCCGCAGCCGCGCGCCGCCCCACAGGGCTCGGCTGTCGGGCTGGGGTCCGCGTCTCACTGCCTCTCTCCAAGGCCCGCGGCCGTGGTTCAAGAGGGGCTGGGCGTTGGTGTCCTCCGAGGGGTGGTGTTTCTGCCTGTTCTTCCTCCATGTTTCACGTGGAGCTCCGCCGCGCCGAGAGGGAGCTTGAGGACCGAGAGTAGTCCTGGGCCAACTCCGTCAGCAGCAGCAGCTGCAGCTGTAGCTGTAGCTGTAAAACCAGAAACATTTCGGGAGCTGGGCTCCTTCCCGCACGTAAAACAAAGAGACGTGGACTGTGTTTGCTAAGATTCCCTTTATTTAATCCATCACATCCTGTGAGCCGACTTTTGCCTTCCACTTTAGGAAGGAGCTGCCGGTGCAAGGGAAGAACTGTGCCTGGGAGTCAGCAGGCCTGGGTTAGTCAAGGCTACACCCCTGACTTCGCTGTTAACTCTGGCAATATCTTATTTAAATTTAAGCTGAATTTAAGATTGTTTCAGATTGCAGGGTTGAATTAGGTGATCTTTTAGGGCCTTTTTAGCTCAGTGAATAAAATAGTTTCCCTGAGTCTGTTTATTCAGGTTTAAAATGAGCGTTTAAGTTGATGACTCTTTCAGGTCCCTTCAAGAGCTCTTTACTTCATGCTTTGAACACTTACGCTATCCCATGCAAAGACTTTTAATTGCACTATGTATTTTTAGGGTAGTATTTTGCTTCGGAGACAGTTTAGCCTTGCTGTTTTCAAGAGAACCAACTGTTTTCAAGTAGAAAAAACTGAGGAAGAATTGGAGCTGGGGATCATACGATCTCTGCAAGGGTGAGGGAGTGCCTGGCAGAAGGAAAAAGGCTGAGGAAAGGTGAAGGAAGTGTTTCCAGATAGGATTAGTTGTCATAAAAAGCAACTGGGACTTAGGTAACTAAATTTAGCATAATTTTCTCCCACCAAGATACTTCTGCTTTGTCTTCTTCTCTTTTGTGACTTTTGTTTCACACACTTGGTTTCTCTATCCCAGTCAGATTTGATTCAAAGTGGCAGTCATGTTTGAGGAATGAACAGAATCTTTAACCCTAGAGTTGGTTTATTTGTTTCAACTGTCACTGTCAAGGCAGCTCAAGAATAAATAAGAAAATTAAGTTGAAAACAAACTACATATTGATCAAATTGAATTGAAAATTGGATTAATAACGAAATTGTGGATTTAAATCTGCCTGAGATGGATGCCTATATCATCAAGAAGGAACATGTAAGTTAAAAGTGCTCTGGAATGAAGACCAAAATGTCCAGAATGACTGGTAGGTAGGCTGTTAGGGCAGCAAGGATTAGCTTTAAAGATTGTATTAAGTAACCTTTGAAAGCTAAAATAAGCCTTATATATATAGTTTGAAAAAACTATATATAGTTTGAAAAAATTCAGTAGGTGAATATTGTTCCCTCTTTTGAATGGTGAAAGCCTCTGTGTTATTATCTATAGCTCTTTTATGTTTACGCTATTTTAATTCTTTACATAAGTTTCATTCCCGTGATATTTTAAATTCTTATATAGGAAATGTCCTTTTTGGTCCTGGGGATCAGTAATCTTTGAGTACTAATTTGGGAGGTTCTTGGATGGTAAACTGACAAATTTAAATGAATACTTTTCCTTCCAATTAAAATGCCTCTTTCATAGTTTTCTACTCCACTGTAAAGTAAAATAGATATTTGTGAGGTAAGTTTAAGTGTTAGAATCAATGCAAGGAAGTGTTAGAATCATGAAGGAAGTTTTTTGAAATCTTAATTCGAAATTATTTATTTTAAAAATTTTATTTTAAAATTTTAGTGAAAACTCAACTGAGAGTCAGAAATGTGCATCAGTTCTAGCTATGTTGTTAACCAGCTCCATAACCTTCGCTAGGCCTAAACTCTTTGTCCCTCAGTTTCCTCATATGTAGAATCAGGAGTCTGTGTGAGATAATCTGACTTTGTTACCCAGTTAAGTGTGCTTGGGAGTGTGTACAAGGATTAAAAAGGTGAGAGAGCTTTCTGAGTCAGTGTGTATGTATGTACTATACATATATGTGTTTTATATATTTATATATATATATGGAGAGAGAGAGAGAGCATCCTCTGAGTACACTTTAAAAAAGTAAATTAAACGTATTTGAATGTAATTAAAACAGTAATATAAACCAAAAGAGCCTCTGGCAAACCTTAACCCTGGCACAAATAAACTACATAAATAAAAGAACATGTTATACAGAGCACAGTTTTCAAGTACAGAGGGAAGGTACAAAATCCTCTTAAAGGCCATAGGGGCTAAATTGTTAAATTCATTTTTCTACATTTCAGGGAAAAAGATAAATCCTTAGAACCAAGGAAGTCAGTTTTCATTATGGTTCTGTAGTTTATTTTTGGCATACATTCACAGGTGTGCCTATGGCTCTATTCTTAATCCCTTTCCTTTGGGATGGCTCCAAGAGTAGTACAAATTTGTAACTCTGTAATTTAGCTCTTTAATTTTTTTCTGTGCTGCTCTGGAATTACGTTTTATCTTAAGTCCACACTGGATCCTCAGGATGGATCCAGTGAGGATTTTGAGGGAAACATAATTCCTTTGATTTCTTTTAGAATTAATTTACCATTAAATAAAAAAGAAAGGATTCTTCTTTTATTTGAATTCCTTTGAGGCTAACATTTCAATATAAACTGATAAATGCTATAATCATTATTATTCAGACAGCCACATTCAAATTGTATTACAATAATAGCATAGCAACTTGAAGGACAGTGCAACAAGGGGAACAGGTATATTGTACCTTTAAGAAAAAAAGCCATTAAAAGTTGTTTTCTTTATTTCTGAAAAATAAAAAATTCTGGCATGAATGTAGTGCATTTTTGACTCTTGTTTATTTGGTTCTTGGGGTCAGTGGTTCTGTTACCAAAACTGCCATCACAATACCCTGATATTTTGGGCAAAGATTTGAGAAACTAAGAAAATTACTAGTCTTTTTATCTTTGTTTTTTTTTTTTTTTGATTGCAGTTTGGCTGGAGGCCAGGTTTGAACCCGCCACCCTTTGTATATGGGGCCAGTGCCCTATTCACTGAGCCACAGGTGCTGCCCTTAGTCTTTTTAATTATATCTTTATAGCTAACAGTGGAAGAAAGAATGAATTGGCATTATTACCTTTCTTTCTAGGCTATCCCTGATTTTTGAACAAATGTGACGTTTTATAGAGCACTCATTTTGACCACTATTTCATCAGTATCTAATTAAAGCATCTGCTGTATAGATTTTTGGTTGATGATATGAGAATTTAAGGCTTTGGAATAGTTGAAGACACCTGAGAAATTCACCCCATCATATTTTCTGGTGTTGGGTTTTTGGTTTTTTTTTTGAGACAGAGTCTTGCTTTGTTGGTTTGGCTAGATTGTAATGGCATGATCATAGCTCACCACAACCTCGAACTCCAGGGCTTAAGTGATCCTCCTGCCTCAGCCTTCCGAGTAGCTGGGACTTCAGGCATGCACCACCATACCCCCTAAATTTTTTTATTTTTAGTAGAGATGGTGTCTTGCTCTTGCTCAGGCTGGTCTAGAACTCCTGACCCCCAAGTGATCCTTCCACCTTGGCCTTCCGGAGTACTAGGATTATAGGCGTGAGCCATGATGTGTGTCATGATTTCTATATTTATTTTTATTTTTATTTTATTTTTTTGGAGACAGTCTCACTTTGTCACTGTTGGTAAGAGTGCTGTAGCGTCATAGCTCACAGCAACCTCAAACTTTTGGGCTCAAGCAATGGTCTTGCCTCAGCCTCCAAGTAGCTGGGACTATAGCACCTGCCACAACGCCCAGCTATTTTTAGAGATGGGGTCTTGCTCTTGCTTAGGCTGGTGTCTAACTCCTGAGCTCAGGCCATCCACCTGCCTCAGTGTCCCAGAGTGCTCGAATTATAGGTGTGAGCCACCACACCTGGCCATAATTTCTGTATTTTAAACACATTAGACTTGCCAGGGCAAAAGAACAAATGCCTGATAATATAATCATTTATTTATTCATTTATAAATTCTTTTTTTTTCTGAAGACACAGTCATACTCTGTCGCCCTGGCTAGAGTGCCATGGCATCTGAGCTCACAGTAACCTTAACTGGGTTTGAGTAATCCTCTAACCTCAGCTTCCCGAGTAGGTGGGACTATAGTCGCCTGCCACAATGCCTTGCTAGTTTTTCTACTTTTGGTAGAGATGGGGTCTAGCTCTTGTTCAGGCTGGTCTTAAACTACTGAGCTCAAATAATCTACCTGCCTCAGCCTTCCAAAGTTCTAGGATTATAGGTGTGTACCACTGCGCCTGGCCTATGCAAGTATAAATGCGACAAACATTTATACTTATCCCCCTAAATACTAGTTACTCTGTTTGGCTTTGGTGTTCCATTGTTTAACAGAGGGGGTGTAGTTTCTGTCTTTTTGAGGTTTGTGATCTGTGCTTCTGGGAGATTTACTTTTTTTTTGAGACAGAGCCTCAAGCTGTCGCCCTGGGTAGAGTGCCGTGGCATTACAGCTCACAGCAACCTGTAATTCCTGGGCTCAAGCGAGTCTCCTGCCTCTGCCTCCCAAGTAGCTGGGACTACAGGCACCCGCCACAACGCCTGGCCATTTTTTGGTTGCAGCCGTCATTGTTGTTTGGCGGGCTCAGGCTGGATTCGAACCCGCCAGCTCAGGTGTACATGGCTGGCGCCTTAGCCCGTTGAGGTACAGGCGCCGAGCTGGGAGATTTACTTTGAATAATTAGAAAAGTGATGAGTGTTTTGAAACAAGGTGCTGTGGAAGCCTATATAAAAAAGGGCACTTAGTTTAGTCTGGTGAGGAGTGATGTTTAAGATGAGTTGAAGCTTGAGAGTTGAGTTTTCTCAGTAGAAAGTAAAGTATTTCAGCTTATGCATTTATTCCCAAAGCTTAAAGTTTTGCCTCAGTTTTAGGTCTTTATTAAGTTTGTATTTCATACACATTTTTATAAATAGCACAGAAGTAAGCAGCTTTTTTGAATATTTTTATGTATTCTTTTGGCCACGGATCATAAGGCCATGAGATTAATTTGTTAATTGAGAATAAACATCTATACCTAAATGGTAAATAATGGTAATTGTTTCCTATTGTGGATTTTAGTCAGAGTTGTAGTAATATTCCTGTTTGAGAATGTATACCTAAAAGGATGAGATAGAGGACCAGAACCAAGGAAAAGTTGATAAGTAGAATAGTGAGAGATGCTTAAAATCATTTTACAGTTTTTTTGTTTTTTTTTTTAAGAGATAGAGTCTTACTCTATCATCCTCAGTAGTGTGCCAAGAAGCAATAAGTTCTACCAGATAGTCTAAGTGGGCCGTACCATTTAGATTTGTGTCAGTCTGCTCTGTGATCACACAATGATGAAATCTAACAACACAATTCTCAGAATGTATCCCTGTTACTAAGTAATGTATAACTGTATTTTCATTGATGACTGTAACTCGGTTTGTTGGTAGTAATTTTCATTTGAGAAGGGTGAGCATTATTAGAGTAGGTCATAATAGGATTTAGAAATCCTTGGCGGGGAAATATATATATCTATTTTTTTTGAGACAAGAGTCACATTATGTTACCCTTGGTAGAGTACTGTGGCATCACAACTCACAGCAGCCTCAAACTCTTGGGCTTAAGCGATTCTCTTGCCTCAGCCTCCCAGGTAGCTGGGACTATAGGTGCCCACCACAACACCTGGCTATGTGTTGTTGTTGTTGTCGTCGTTGTCGTTGTTGTTGCAAGTGTCATTGTTGATTAGGTGGCCTGGGCCAGGTTTGAACCCACCAGCCTTGGTTTATGTGGTTGGCACCATAACCACTGTGCTATGGGCGCTGAACCGGAAAAAAAAAATTTTAATGTCTGAAAATAATGATGGTCTTCACATAGTTGGCTCTAAGGGGTGATACTATGTATTGTACATTAAATGGGAATGATCAGAACTTTCATAATGTGTTCTTTGTATGATTTTCTCTTTCACAGTATTGTTACTGACCTTCATGATGTTTGGTGGCTTTGAGACTATAGAAGCGTATGAAGATGACCTTTATCGTGAAGAGTCATCTAGTGAACTGAGTGTTGATAGTGAGGTGGAATTTCAACTCTACAGCCAAGTTCATTATGCCCAAGATCTTGGTAACATCATCAGGGAGGAAGAATGTGAAGAAAAGAACCCTGGGAATTCTGAATCGTCAACTAGTAAAGCAAATCAGAAGAACTTAATTGTCCTTTCAGATAGTGAGGTCATCCAGCTTTCAGATGGGTCAGAGGTTATCACCTTGTCTGATGAAGATAGTATTTATAGATATAAGGGAAAGAATATTGGAGTGCAAGCACAAGACAAGGTGCAAGGTCCTTCTGCTTCTGTTCGTTCTAATGAGTTGGCTGATAAAGAATGCAAGAAGGATATTGAGAAAACTAAACCTAAAGAGAGATCAGGTATAATCCGAGAGGTCATGATTATAGAGGTCAGTTCAAGTGAAGAGGAAGAGAGCACTATTTCGGAAAGTGATAATGTGGAAAGTTGGATGCTGCTGGGAAGTGAAGAAGATGATAAAGATGATGATATCCTTCTCAACCTTGTGGGATGTGAAGACTCTGTTACTGAAGGTTAGTATCATATTGGCCGTTTTGAAAGTAGTGTCTTTTATAAGGAAGACTGCTTTTCTTAGACAAAAGACCAATAGGATCTACTCCATTTAAATTCTTCACTTTTTGTTTTTTTGTTTGGCTTTTTCTCATGTGACTCTCTTACCAGTGGCTACTCTAATGGTGGTCTTCCTGATCATCAGAAAGAGTATGTCAGAATACCAAAGACTGCATCTCCTGTAAGCTCATTCATAGCTCCTTCTTACTATTTGGCTAGAGGCAGTTCTGGACCTGAAATCTTACTTCCCCTCTCTCTCTCACAGGTGAGTAGTCAGTCCACCATCTTAACATTGGCCCTGTGCGGTCATTTGACCTACTTTGTTAGGACTGCCCTTTCCTAAGGGATATACTTACCCAGGAATTAGCCAGATAGCAAGCATGGGGAATCCCTGGTACACAGAAGATACAAAATTATTAATAGGATTTTAAGAACTCCACAATCATTAAGATAGGAAAATACAAAGAGGTGTCTAGGGTAGATTATAAGGAAGAATGCAAATTTTGAGAGCTCCATTATAGAGGATTAAAATTTTGGTGTTAGCTTTGTCTTCTCTGTCACATGTAGTTATCTAGTCTTAATGCTTATTTATTTAAAAAGTTCCTTTTATTTCCCTCCTTTTATTCCTAATGACTAGTTTCTTGTAATAGTTTCCTAAATGGCCTTTTTTATATCTTCTGTACACACTGTTGTTAAGCTAGTAGTCTTTTTTTTGAGACAGAGTCTCATGTCGTCCTTGGTAGAGTGCTGTGGCGTCACAGCTCACAGCAACCTCAAACTCTTGGGCTTAAGCCATTCTCTTGCCTCAGCTTCCCAAGTAGCTGGGACGACAGGCGCCTGCCACAATGTCCAGCTATTTTTTTGTTGTAGTTGCCATTGTTGTTTAACGGTTCGAACTCGCCAGCCTTGGTGTATGTGGCTGGTGTCATAACTACTGTGCTATGGGTGCTGAGCCAAGCTAGTAGTCTTGAAATGCTTTTTATTCATGCTACTTTATTAGTGCTCCAAATCTTGAATGGCATCCTGCTTTCCTCAGAGGAAATGATCATACTTGGACTGGCAAACTGTGTTTTTTTTTTTTTTTTTTAGGGGCCAGATAGGAAATACCTTAGGCATCCAAGCCATATGATCTCTTAATTATTCAGCTCTGCTCTTGTGGGAAAGCAGCCTTTTTTAGGGACAGTCTCACTTTATGGCCGTCGGTAGAATGCCATGGCTTACTGCTTACAGCAACCTCCAGCTCTTGGGCTTAGGCAATTTTCCTGCCTCAGCCTCCCGAGTAGCTGGGACCACAGGCACCTGCCACAACGCCCTGCTATTTTTTTGTTGCAGTTTGGCCGGGGCCGGGTTTGAACCCGCCACCCTTGGTATATGGGGCCGGCGCCCTACTCAGTGAGCCATAGGCGCCGCTCAGGAAAAGCAGTCTTAGATAATGTCTAACAGAATGGGGTGGCTATTGCAATAAAATTTTATTTACAGAAAGGTGGCTAGCTCAGCGTGTAGTTTGCTGAGAGAATTTGATAGCAAAAGGAAGAAAAGAAATAATAGAACATAGAGAAGAATCTAGTTTTATCCAAAAAAGGGAAATCTGATGGTATTTTCAGGTAGAAAGGAAGAAACTTTTTTTTTTTTTTTTAAATTTCAGGTTATTTTAAGGGTACAAATAACCAGGTCACAATTTTTGAATTTTTTAGAGTCCTTCTTATAGAGTGTCCCGAGAAAGGAAGAAATTTTGAAGGAAGGAGAGATAGATTTGTTTGATAGATTAAGTTAGGGATTCCAGGTAAGAGATGGGATTAGGTGTATATATTGTCGAATTAGTCTTAAAAAGGAAGATATACATCAGTAATTGCTAAATTATCAGGTATTTATAGAAGTATAGAAGAGAGAATAAATTCAGATGAATTGAGGTAGATGAGAACATATGAGGATGTGTTTGATTTTCTTGGAAAAGTGACATTAGAAGTGGGAGAAGGCAGAGGACATTTGGAAGCTTAGAGTGTGAAAAAGATATTTAAGTGCTATGTGGAATACTTTTCAGGCAGTGGTTACCAATATTTTGAAGATGACAACCTCTATAAATTCAAAACAATTGTGGGACATTCCTATGACTATAGTTATATTTTCAGTTTTTATTAATTAAGAAAATGCATATTAGAAAAAGCTATTCAGTACTCTCTTATATGACTTTGTATTTTGATTAACCACAACATTGAATGCATATTTTAAAAATGTTAATTCAGGCTCAGTGCCTATGGCTCAAGCGGCTAAGGCGCCAGCCACATACACCTGCGGTGGTGGGTTCAAATGGCGCCTGGGCCCGCCAAACACACCAAAAAAAAAAAAAAAAAAAAAATCAGGTGTTGTGGCGGGTGCCTGTAGTCCCAGCTACTTGGGAGGCGGAGGCAGGAGAATCGCTTAAGCCCAGGAATTGGAGGTTGCTGTGAGCTGTGATGCTACGACACTCTGCCCAGGGCGACAGCTTGAGGCTCTGTCTCAAAAAAAAATAGTTAATTCATATATGTGGGAGATATTCTTTATATAATGCATGCTTCTAGGTACCCACTGAGGTAGATAATTTTGCAGCTCCCCTAGGAGTCTGAAACTTGATAGTTAGAAATCATTGCATGCTAACAAATCAGCAATAAGAGAATAAAGGGTTGTTTAGAAGTTGTATTTAATCAGAATTAAAATAATATAAACTATTAGGGAATTCACTTTGAAGGATTCTATAACTTTATTCAGTAATTGTTGGCAGCTTGGAGCAAGAGGACAGAAACAAAATGATCCAGGGTTCGGCAGAACATAGAAGGCCATAATAATCATTTAACCTGTTCTTTTTCTACATTGCTTTTCCTGAGACCATACCTAGTTTTAGTCATTTTGTATTTATGATCATCAAATTGGCATTTCCTTTTCTTAACTATTTTGTTGATTTTAAGTTCCCCTTGTATACTTTACTGGATATTTCTGTTTGGGTATCATACTGTTTCTGATTTAACATACTGAAAAGAAAGCTTGGTAAATTGAAGCTTGTTACCTTTCTCTATGGCTTTCTACTGTGCACTAAAGAATTTGCAGAGAATGTAAAGTTGATGGCAGAATGTGGATAGGTTGGGAAAAACATGAACTAGTGCCAAATTCATTGAAGAAGTTGGAACTGTGTCATGACTATGGTAAATGATGGTGATGAGAAGTTGGAAAGCTTGATTTAACTGGTGGTATGGACCCAAAGGGGAAATAGAATGAAAATAGCTGATGGACATGGTGTGGCACTGGAGAGGGAGTGGTGATACAGCTGGGGTGGCCATTCTTATTTTGTTTAACAGGAGGGGAGCTGGTTGGAGATAAAGTTTCCACAAAAAAGAGTTACTAGTTACACTGTATTGTTAGCAAAGGAGCAGGTTTAGTTAAAAAGGAGGTTCATTTATGAGAACTTTATTGTATGTATGTTGGGTACATGCATGGAAAGGAAAGATAGTCTTAAAGGACTGGAATAAAATCTAATGGATTTTAACTGGGTAACATTCACATTTTTATTTTATGTAGCAGAATTCTAGTAACTACAGAGGTTGAATTGTAGAGTTAGCAATTTTCAAGATGGGATGGGAGTAGGCTTTTTGTTGTAGTGTTCTGGGCTGACAGTGATATGGACAGAATTAAGCTAGGCAATGTTAGTGGGTATAGCAAGAAGGAAATGGATTTGAGAGAGATGAATGTGGACATAACTTGGTAATTTAGTGGATGAGGGAGATAGAAGATTATTTCAGAATCATAAAGCGGAGGAACACAGAAAGGGGAGCGAATTAACTGGGAGCTGACTCACAGTAAAACAGGGGCTCTTCAGGGCAGACTGAAGGATTGATAGAGGGATAGTGAGGACAGAGTAAGGGGCAGCTAAGCCATATGCAAATGAGGATTTTAAAGGAAAGGGAGTGACGGATTTAGTCAGTTACATCTTATACAGCCGAAGAAAAGATAATCAGATATATAAAGAAATTTTTGGGTCTGGGCATAGTGGGTCATGCCAGTAATCCTAGCACCTTGGGAGGCCAAGGTGAATGGATTGTTTGAGCTCAGGAGTTCCAGACCAGCCTGAGCAAGTGTGAGAACCTGTCTCTACCAAAAGTAGAAAATCTAAGGCGGCACCTGTGGCTCAGTGAGTGGGGTGCTGGCCCCATATACCATGCGTGGCAGGTTCAAACCCAGCCCCTGCCAAACTGCAACAAAAAAATAGCCGGGCATTGTGGTGGGTGCCTGAAGTCTCACCTACTCCGGAGGCTGAGGTGAGAGAATCACCTAAGTCCAAGAGCTGGAGGTTGCTGTGAGCTGTAATGCCACGGCACTCTGCTGAGGCTGACTCTAAAAAAAAAAAAAAAAAAAAAGGTAGGGCGGCACCTTAGGCTCAGTGAGTAGGGCACCGGCCCCATATACCCATGGTGGCAGGTTCAGGCCCGTCCTGGCGGAACTGCAAAACAAAAAAAAATAGCCGGGCGTTGTGGCGGGTGCCTGTAGTCCCAGCTACTCGGGAGGCTGAGGCAAGAGAATCGCCTAAGCCCAGGAGTTGGAGGTTGCTGTGAGCTGTGTGACGCCACGGCACTCT
>CAUYRH010089041.1:0-24443 GCA_963574655.1 Perodicticus potto | reverse complement strand
AGAGCAGAGAGAGAAAGAACGGGGCGGTGGGGAAAGGAAGAGCAGAGAGAGGGAAGAAGCGAGGAGGGTGGGGTCTTGGTGTGAGCCACACCTTTTGGGGGCAAAACATAATTGTAAGAGGGACTTCACCCAACAAATGCAATCAGTGTAACATGTTTCTTGTACCCTCAATGAATCCCCAACAAAAAGAAAGGAGAGGAAAGGAAAGGGGAAAGGGGAAAGGGGAAAGGAAAAAGGAAAAGAAAGGAAAGGAAAGGAAAGGAAAGGAAAGGAAAGGAAAGGAAAGGAAGAGGAAGCCTTATATACTCATATTTTTAAATTGCCATATAAAATAAACAAAAGTATACTTTAAAGAAAACAAGAAAGTATAAAGTCAATTGTCATAAGAACAAGCTAATTCAGTCCTTCACATTCTCAATCACTGGAACCCTGGGGTGAACTGCTGACTTCCCCACTCCTGCTGCTACCCCAGCCTCTACAGGCCCAGTGACTGTAGAAACTTTCCAAATCTTTACTGACAAAGAACTCAAAGCAATGTTCTTTTTCACTGTTAATAAAGGCACTATAGGCTGTGTTCAGTGGATCATACCCTAGCACTCTGAGATCAGTCTGGCCAAGATACCAAGACCCTATCCCTACAAAAAATTAGCCAACATGTGCTGGCAGGCACCTTTCGTCCCAGCTACTCAGGAGGCTGAGGCCTGAGGATCACTTGAGCCCAGGAGGTTGAGTGAGCTATGATGGTATCAATGCACTCTAGCTCAGGCAATAGAATAAGACCCTGTTCCCCTACCAAGAACAAGAAAAGAAGAAAAAGGTACTGTTTCAACACCCATAGACTATACACTACAGTACTTCTACTTAAACTCCAAATATTTCATTACAGAGAAAAACCAAAGAGTGGTTCCACTTATTAAAATACTTTAAAGAGTAAAAATGTCTGGTTCACCCACCATTTTTTTTTCCCTAGGAAAAGAATGGGAATCAAAAGATTACAACTCCATGGCTTTTTTACATCACGTTTCAATGTGTTCCTTTATCATGAAAAGTGTGACATTCTGTTCCAGTATTTTTAGTAAAGTAAATGAAATGTTTGGGTGCTGAAAATGTTCCAGAATAAGGTGCCCCCACTGCAATCTGTATTTCTAAGATCTCCAATATAGAACAATAGAAAATAAAATATATGTCATAAGAGTTAAGGCATACATTCCTAAAAAGATCAACTTTTACTATTAAACTAAGCAGAATTTGAAATTCTAGCTTCTACTACATATCTGAATTAGAAATGAGATTACGGATTAATCATATCTAGACACAACTTTGTAAGAAATATGCGCAAGTATATAGACATATTGAGATACAAAGGTTGGACGATTAAGTTTGGGAACTTACCCTAGAAAAAGCACCACGCACCTCATTACTGTCACTATAGTCACCTTTGAGGCACTCCCCTTGGGGAAGCTGTGCACCATGCTAGCACCTAATGTCATCTTCAAAGCAATTTTTTAGAATTCTTTTTCTGGAATGGTCATCAAAGTTGCTGCCACACAAGGTCAGACGATTAAGTTCACAAATTCATGCTAGAAAAAGGGCTGCATACCTCACTGCTGAGTATCACTATGGCCACCAGAGGGCCCAGCACTTTTTGTTTAGGATGAATTCAGAAACTTAACTGGTCTAACCTCGTATGGAGAGAGGAAATGTATATTTTATTTAATAATCAAACCAAGTCAATATTATAAACAAATAAAGAACTTCTCTAGAGTTTGTTAAAAAAATATATGACTGTAGCAATCATAAAGAAGATGGGTGCACTGGCTCACGCCTGTAATCCCAGGACTCTGAGAGGCCAGGCGGGCAGATCACTTGAGCTCAGGAGCTAGAGACCAGCCTAAGCAAGAGTGAGATCCCATCTCTACTAAAAATAGAAAAAATAGAAAAACTCGTGAGGCATCGTGGTGGGAGCCTACTTGGGAGGCAGAGGCAAGAGGACCTCCTGAGCCCATGAGATTGAGGTTGCTGTGAATAATGATGATACCATGGCCTTCTACCCAGGGTGACAAAGTAAGACTCTGTTTAAAAATATATATATACAGGCTCGGCACCTGTGGCCACATACACCTGTGCTGGCGGGTTCGAATCCAGTCCCGGGCCCGCCAAACGACAAAGACTGGCTGCAACCAAAAAGTGGCCGGGCGTTGTGGCGGGCACCTGTAGTCCCAGCTACTTGGGAGGCGGAGACAGAAGACTCACTTGAGCCCAGGAATTGGAGGTTGCTGTGAGCTGTGATGCTACAGCTCTCTATCTAGGGTGACAGCTTGAAGCTCTGTCTCAAAAAAATAGATAGATAGATAGATAGATAGATAGATAGATAGATAGATAGATAGATAGATAGATAAAAAAATCAGAAAGAAATTTTTCAGGTCATCACATTATCAATAAATGTTAAGGCTGACCCATGCCTAGGAAGTCTCTGAAAATAGCATTTAGGATGAAGAGGATCTCATTTATTGATATAGAATAAGAGATATGAAGCAGGTGGGAAATATTTATAAAATGATTTGAGAGTACAAAAGAAACAGATCCAGGAGGACTGATGTTATACTAATATGACACGTATTAAAGACTTGCAATTAAAATAACATTAATTACTAGAAGAGAGGATACAACCTAACTACATACAAGGCTTATGTTAGAAGTTCAAGTAATAAGAAATGGCAAAGAGTGACAACTGAGTAGTTTTTCGTGGCAAGGGAGTTTCTGTGCCAACAGAAACAAGGAGCTGCCTGTGTGGTGCAGTGTGTTGCTTTTGTGAGTGTACCTGGTATACCATGTCCTTGCGTGCTTCTTAAACTATGTTCCAAAAATTAGCCACTATTCTATTTAGCCCATTCTGTATAATACATAAGACAATACTAATAGCACTGACATTTTAATACTGTAAGTGGAAATAATCACAGGCATGTGTTGTGGCTACAAAAATAAAGACCATTTCTTAATAATGAAGAAAAGGGAGGTAGGATCAGGGAGAGCAAAAGATCTGAGAACAAGGAAATCAACAGAGACCTTGAGAAAACATTTACAAACCTGAATTTAAATCATGCACACTCACACCTGTATGTGTATACTTTTAAACATATATTATTCATATGGGTATATCTGTATCTCATCTTATTTTTATTTTTAAAATCTCTAAAAAAGAAAGGCAAATAACCAAAGCACAGTCCAAAATAGATAATCTTCAAAGCAATCTGACCTAAATAGAAAGGCTTTCAACAGTTTATAAACATTACTACAGACATGAGAGTAACAAGTTAGTCTTTTTTTTTAAAACCAGGCATATAATAAAGCATTAAAAAGTATTTCATTCAGCATTTAAATTAACCATAAAAATAATTTTTTCATGATCATTAGTAAGCACAGGGAAAAGAAAGAGAACTGAAACATCACTTGAAGGAATTCTTAACAGATTCCCTGAATAAAATATTTAAGAATGTGGACAGGTTTAAAGGAAACGTAAGGTTATGTTTAAGGTATTACACCTGTATGATCAAATTTCTAGAGCATTTATTTTGGCACAAATTAAACACTAGTTTTCACACATGTAAAATATGATATCTAAAATGAGACAGAAAAAAAAGGTTAAAAAACAGAAAATAAAATGAGAAAGGACGAACCATGAGTAGTGACCTTCCTACAGTTAAACGGTTAAAGGAGAAGAAATAATTCAGTTTCTAAGGACACAACAGTTTAAGGATTCTCTTTATAAGTCCTTCATTCACTTCTTCACTAATCCAAATTATTTTTATTTTCAGGTATTTTTTTTTAAATGGATCATTACTAAAACATATTTAAAGGCAAGGATATGAAGTGTACTTCTTTGGCTAAAAGATGATCTATGATGAGCTGAAGAAAACTCTATCCTACACATATAAGCAGTGTATGCTATGCCTTAGCAAGTTTCTAAATACATTTTCCACTAACAGGGTAAAAAGACCTATTATTTGTTGCCAGGGTTTCCTGGCCCAAGTCCAAGGCAAGATGACCTTGTCCTTGAATAAAACAATAGGATATTGCTTCCTATAGCAAGCACAGTGGAAAACCTCCCCAAGAGATATGTTTAATTCATCTCAGGAAATACATCTGTCATAATGGACAAAATAAACATCAGAAAATGAAGAGGCGGAGTCTTAACCCCAAAGAGTTATAATCTAGCAGCTATAATTCACCCTAGATTTTTTTTTTTAACATTGCTAAGGAAAATGCATCAATCAAATTATACAAGAGTCACTCTCCCCAATGTTTACAGAAGGTCAAACCATCATGGTAAGATAAAAGAAATAGGAAAGGGAAGTGAAGGAGGCTACACCTCTTTGCTGGATCTTCAAATGATAGTCACTAATTTGCCAGGTATCCTAATAACCCTACTCCATCTCCTGTACCGACCTGCTCCTCTCCATCACAATCTGCTCCAACAGTGATGATTTCATTGCTTTTCTTCACGACCTTCTGAATCCTCATATCCTTCTACATCTTCCTACACTGGGCACTCACATGCTAGTTATCCTTACAGCCTAGAAATGCATTCTCCATACTGTGCTCTTACTAGCTGATAAACAGTTTTAAATTCTGACCATATCCTTCACACATGGTACGCAGAAAGGGGAGAATTCACCCAAGATACGCTCTCTCTCATCTAATGGTAAAAACCAAACCAATATCTAAGCACCAATTAGAAGAATTAATAAAATTAAGCATACATATTAATTGCTCCTGGATCACTATGCAAAGAGGGGAGAGATAAATATGAAGAGGTAAGAAACAAGTCAAAGGAAAGCCAAGAGCACCATAAAGCTGAGAAATAGGAAGAGAAAAGAAAATGAGCCTGACATGTTTATAATCAGTCCAGCTTATCCTTAAAAACAAAACAGAACAAAACAAAAAAAACCCTATAGTCTCACACGGTTATAAGAGAGAAAATGTGGACTACAGAGGGACTTAGTGACCAACAGGGATTTAGACAATGTCGTTAAGTTATATTACATCTTTCTTGGTTAAACGGCTTACGAAATGATGAAATTGATATTTATGGCTACAAACGAGTCACAGGTGGTATAGACTTGAGAGAGGTGATCATGAATTGAAGCAACACAGTCAGAGTTCACGAGGGCAGACACAACAGCAAAGATAAGCGCTTCTGGTCCAACACGGTGGTCGTGGTTTGAGACTCAGAGGTTACAAAGCAAAGGAAGCTGAGACACCAAGTTTATGCTTTGTTGTTTTCATTATTTTGAGACAAAGTCTTGCTTGCTCTGTTGTCCAGGCTAGAGTCCAGAGGTGTCATCACAGCTCATTGCAACCTCAAACTCCTGGGCTCAAATGATCCTCCCACCTTGGCCTCTTCAAGTGCTGGGATTACAGGTGTGAACACCACACCTGACCAACATTTAAAGAGTTGAGCAGGAAAAAGAAAAGTGTCTGTGATGGCAGGGCCAGATATAGAAAAGTGGAAGGAGGGGACTGGGCTACATGGCATCTGTCCTGATCATTTCCACTCAAGTCTCGAGATAATTTAAAATGGGTAGATGTGTTATTGATTGAGTCAAGCAGTGGAAAGTTGTGTAAAAATAATCTGATCACAATCTTGTTGCTTTTTCATATTAACAGTGCTTGGAATGTCACACATGCCAGGAAAGAGAGAGTAAATGGGGCAGAAACAACCACTTTTTCTCAAGTTGTGAATTCCACTAAGACCAGCTCTCATAACTACACAGTCTACAAACCATTGCTTTAACCGCAAACTTGTGCTACCTTCCATTATGTGGCCAAATGTACAGTAAATTTGACCACATAAGGGGAGGTAGCATAAGTTTGCTATTAAAACAATAGTTATGAAATCAGACAAATGTAGCTTCCAATGATGGCTCTACCATTTACTAGTGCATGTACCCAGGAGGAATTTTTTTTTTTAATTTCAATTTCTCATATCTTAAAAGGTGATAATATATTTTCTTCAGAGGGTAGTTATAAGAATTAAGTCAGATGATAACATAACATAGTGTCTGACATACCTTAAGTGCTCAGGAAATCATAGCTATTACAATTTATTTCGTACTCTTAAGTACTTTCTTATGTATATCACTATTTTTATGATTTAATTATGACTTAAGGTGTGATTCACAGTATGAATCAATTTCTTTAAAAACCTAAAACTGGAAAATGGGTTATCCATTAAAACTTCATGTACTTAAAAAACTTACAAGGTTTCGGCTTGGCACCTGTGGCTCAAGTAGCTAAGGCGCCAGCCACGTACACCTGAGCTGGCGGGTTCGAATCCACCCCAGGCCCACAAACAACAATGACGGCTGCAACCGAAAAATAGCTGGGCATTGGGGCAGGCACCTGTAGTCCCAGCTACTTGGGAGGCAGAGGCAGAAGAATCTCTTGAGCCCAAGAGTTGGAGGTTGCTGTGAGCTGCCATAGCACTCTACCCAGGGCAACAGCTTGAGGCTCTGTCTCCAAAAAAAAAAAAAAAAAAAAAAATTTACAAGGTTTCAACTGGGTGGAGGGGCTCAGGTGGGTAATTCTTGCACTCTGGAAGGTCAAAGCAGAGGGATCGCTTGAGCTCAGGAGTTTGAGAATAGCCTGATCAAGACTGAAACCCCATCTCTACTAAAAACAGAAAAATTAGTTGGGCGTTGTAGTGGGTGCCTACAGTCCTAGTAGTCCCAGTTGCTTGGGAGGCTGAGGCAGGAGGATTGCTTGAGCCCAGGAGTTTTAGGTCGCTGTGAGCTGGGCTGATTCTACAGTACTCCAGTCTGGGCAACAGAATGAACTCTTGTCTCAAAAAAAAAAAAAAAAAAAAATTACAAAGTTTCAAAGCTACCCTACATAATAGACTTTCCAAAGGCATCTGAGTTAGGCAAAATGGGGAGAGAGGGATTCCATGGTAAAAGAATAAAATAGTTGATAAATTGAGTAATGAGACTTTTAATGTTATCCCAACATTTTCCCCAACTTACTTAGCCTACAAAACTTTTTCATCTAACACCTATTAACAGTCTGTACAACTGATGGTTCAGAAGTCTTGAAAAATGCAGTTTCATAATACATTGTTGAAATGTTAATAAGCCCCTCTTATTTTCCAAAAAACCCTCAGGATTCCTAGATTTTTATTTGCTTTAGCTTTTTTTTTTTTTTGAGACAGAGCCTCAAGCTGTCACCCTGGGTAGAGTGCTGTGGCATCACAGCTCACAGCAACCTCCAACTCCTGGGTTCAAGCAAGTCTCCTGCCTCTGCCTCCCAAGTAGCTGGGACTACAGGCGCCTGCCACAACGCCCGGCCATTTTTTGGTTGCAGCCGTCATCGTTGTTTGGTGGGTCCGGGCTGGATTCGAACCCGCCAGCTCAGGTGTACGTAGCTGACGCCTTAGCCCGTTGAGCCACAGGTGCCGAGCCAGAATTCCTAGATTTTTATATTTACAAAAATCATAAGATTCCTTTGAAGATTAAATAAAAAGCCTACATGACTACAAATATACAGCCCAGGGTTGGGTGTGTTTCTGATAATGCACAGATATCCATTTTATTGCTATGTTATCAACTGACCATATCGAATAGGGTTGGGAAGGAGTGATAAGTAAAATTTAATGGGTTTTTAAGAGGTTAAATGACACTTCATCAATCCAATAATTCAATTAAATGAGAAATGCAGCCATATTTGCTGTCTATCTGTTTTGCGCCAGCAACTGAGACATGCACAGAGATAGAAAATGAATAAAGGATAAAAACCTACATGCAAATTGACAAAGAGGATGGACAAAGAAAAAGAATAAAAGAGCTGAAAGATTCACTGAGTTTATGACTTGTTCCCAACTGTAGGCCTCCCCGATGTTATGTTTTTGATTTTTCTGTAGTCAATAAAGCAAAGCTACTTAAAAAGCCAAAAAGTTTAGAAAGAAGCAAAAATAAAAGTATTCGTGAATTTAGTAAATTTTATTCATTTGAAATTAGCACTGACACTATTCTCATAAAGCCTCATAGGTTGAAATAAGTTCTCGTTTATTTTTGCCCAACAACTGTTTTACGAGTCACCTATTATGTGAATAAACTTCTTGCATTTAATTAATATTTGCAAGGCCTAGATAAAGAAAGGATTAGCCAACAGAATACAGCGAGACTGTGAAACGTCTATCATAAGCTTCCAACTCCGCTGCATACGATATTCTGAGATGACAAGTTCTGGTATTTTAATTCCCACAAAAATATCATGAGAAATACTGTTCACGTTTTCTATGAATTGCTTGATCTGAAGTTACTTTGTGGCCAGTGTTAAATGCTGTCATAGGATTACACTAAATGTTAGTAAAACATAAAACACTTATTGGGAAACAGATATGTTCATGAAATAAAAATAGTACCATTTGGTATTATCTGACCCAACCGGTGGTCTGGTTTCACAAATTTAATAACACATTTTCCTCTCCCTACCAGTAAGTAGTTTTAACAGTTTTCTTTTTTCATTATTGTTATTAATAACTTATTGATAATTTATTATTAATTTAAATACCTCTTCCCTCTATTACAAGAAAAGGATATATGAAGAACATAAATTGAGGGCCTGTTTTAAATTTTGTTTCTAAGGTTCTTCAAGTACAGTTTAACTTATAATCTTAACTTCTGCTTGGAAAAATCATGACTACAGAAGAGCATAATTTGAGGGGCTCTGGTAATAAAATCAAACTACAAAGGAACTTTTCTATAACAACCTCTCCTGTTAGTGAGGTTAAGTATGAGATTGGTCTTCTTGTGGATCTGATCCGAAGAGATTTAATTAGTGAGGTACCATAAGGACCTCAGTATGAGGGCCTGGGCTCTAAGCACAGAATTACAACATGTTTCCAACACAGCTATTGCCTTAAAACACCTTGTTTCATTCATAAGGTGACATGGTAAATAGTCATTTCATCTAAGAAAACCTCAGATTTAGTTAATAATTTTGTTCATAAGGAAGAACAAAACCAAATAATATTCATGCACCTAAGCATCTAAATATTCTAAATTCATGGCCTGCTATTTATAAATTTACAAAGCCTGAGCGACTTATGTCCATTTTTAAAGTTTAACATCTCATCCTTTTAGAATACATAAAAGACAAATCCTCTACTATAATAACCTGCTAGATGCTAGCATATAGAAGCAGACATTTCAAAACCACTTGGCTTACTATGTAAGCTGCCTTAATTGATGTACTTTCATTTTGCATATTTAAAACACTTATATGTGCATACACACACACACACACACACACACACACACACACACATATACCAATCATGTGAATTAGTGTGATGGCAGAAAACTCCCAACAGGGGTGATATAAAAGTAGCAGTGTGAGAACTCACATTCCTGAGAACAGGAGGCTCTGACATGGGGTGAGGCATAGAAAAGTGTTTCTCAGAAACAGCGGTAGCTGCCCAGGGGATTTCAGCATGACAAATGCATAGCTGACTCATGGGATCAATTATAATATAAGAAGCAAGAATTTTTTTTTCATGGTACTAAAAAAAATTCCGTGTTCTCATCACTGGTGAGTATATATTAAGAAGTCAGATGAGTTCCACTGATTGCTTTATTACCAAATCAATACCCTAAGCTCACCCGCCCCTCAAACCTACATGTGAATGCCTCACTACAGATTATTCCTGTTCTCAATAACCTTCCTTGTGATCTGTCAGTAAATTCAACTACCAAAAAAAAAAAAAAAGAAGAGAAACAAAAACATTTTTTTAAAAACTATTCAAGTGCAAAGTTAAAGCTGAATTATTAAGCTTTAGTTTCTGATTACAAAAATCAGCTGCCCAATATTTGTCAACGTTAGTGATTTTGCTTTAAAAGAATTATTGGAGTCATTTAAAAATATTTTTTAATTACGACAAAAGTGGAAGAACAAATCAGTTCTAATTTACCCTCCCCTCCTCCAAGAAGACTATTATATCCTCTAAAAAACTGATTTCCCTGAAGAGAAAGAGCAACAATTCCCATTTTAAAGCAGTTCTCTATGACGTGCTATCAAAGCACAAGCAGCATTTGTGATACTTACTGAGTGTTTCTCCTGCTGGCCCATAACTCCATGGTTAGCTGGGATTGCTAGTGGTTTCATAATGAAGAAACATATGCTGAACTGAATTTACACATCATGTACCAAGCTCTCACGATGGCAAGTCACCCTCTACAGCATTAAATTAAAAGAAAAAGAAAGAAAGGGGGAAAAAAAGAGAGAGGGAGGAGGGAAAACCAAGCTGCAGCTTAAAGTGTCACTACTGGTAAGCTTAAAAACCCTTCACACTTGTAGACCAGAAAAGGAATCTGAACAACGGTGTTCGTCTCCATTTTTATAACACTGAAACTCTAACCATCTCAGGCTATGACAAGACCGAGAAAACCTAGTCCAGATCTCAGTCTCCCAAGGAAACAAGATCATTTCTGAGAATGAAGAACAAGAGGCAAAAGAAAAGGAGGAAAAAAAAAGAAAAGAAAAGAAAAAAGCTAAAATGGCTGACTGCACACAGACTCCCCTCAAAAAGGCTTAATACAGAATTATATTAGTCAGGGTGCTATAAGAACTAGGCTCCAGCATTCAGCCAAGCATTGTTAACACCCTTGTTGCATTTGCAATCACACATACAGACCCCTCCAACCAAGAGAAAAAGAAAGAGAAAGAAAGAAAAAAAAAAAAATCAGGGCAGAGCGTGTGAATCGGGACCTCCTCCCTAGCTGCTAATGATGCTGACAGAGTGGTGACCAGTGATCTCTGTCCCACTCCACTAACCAAGTTTGCACAATTAATCTTAGCAGCATGACACTGATGGACATTTAATTTAATGATGTCTGTCCCTCACACTCAACACAAGCATGCCTGCTAGCAAGAGAGTCACTAACAGAGACACAGCACACGCACAGACACAATCTCAAGAATCATGAGTCTGAATGCAATACACCAATATAATTACATTATTGTGCTTACTTTGGAGGACCATGGCTGCAGGCAGTTGGCATAGCAACGCACAAGGAAAGCCATTTCCTGGGTAGAGAGAAAGCTTCCTTTTCTAAATAAAAAATTCCTCTTAGGAAACAAACGGCATTGCTGCTTCCTGCAGAAAGCAAGACACTGTAGTCTGTCTCTTAACCTGCAAGGCTCACACTCAATGCAGTTCTAGTGATGTAAGTGGATTTCTCTCTCTCCCTCCCTCTCCCCATATACACTGAAATATTCAGCTCAAATGGCACACACATTCCTTAAGGCTCGCCCCCTCCTCTACTTAACCATTTCACTCATTAAGGTAGCAATGGACAATTCAGATAAAGTAACAAGCTCTTGCCTGTATTCATATCAGCGGCTGTAGGTTAAGCAAGTCCCAGAGGGATGGAATCCATTGATTGCTGACTCCAAATAATATCACTGAAGACAGGGTGGGAAAATAGACCAAGGACTTACTTGAACAGCTTTAAACTAAAACATGATTTTTCACCAAGGTGAAGATAAAGGAATCTGTATGACCTCGCCCCTACCCTCAAATACCACCATGCTACAGTAAACAAATATCTGTCAAAAATTTATGAAATGTATACTTGACAAGCTTTGTAAAAATTTAGAAGATGTGATTTTTCACAAACACTCAAATGCACACATACACACACACAGATGCACTACTGCCTTGCAAATAACATAGAAATCAACCCAATCAGGTCTTGATTTTTTTTTTTTTAATCAACCAAACTTCTAAAGGTAGACAGTTGGAATTAAATGAGGATACTTTATTCTATCAGAATTTCACCGAGGTACATAGGTTATTTGAAAGACTGCGTTATAGTTAACACAGAATAAGGACATTTCAACTCTGAAGCATTGTTCAGTCTCCTGCAACTGCACCTATACACGGCATAGGTAATGGAAAACAGATATAGAAAATTGGCGTTTTTAATAACTGGCTTTGGAACTGCCAGTGCTGGATAACTTGTATTTCTTGGCTATCTACCTAAGACTGCACCGCCCTCTTCTCTTCCCTTCTTTCTCCTCATATCTACAGCTGACCACCCCCTCCACATTGCTATGTGGGGTCCTGCTTCTCCTCACACACCCCAAACCCTTTCTTAAACTTTTTATATTACCCATTATCCTTGTTCTCCACATATATGTAACCTCTCTCCCACAACCAGAGGTCCTCCCCACCAGATTTAAATGTGCAGGTCTCCTCCACTGCAAAACACAGCAGGAACAGCAACATTCCCTAGACCCCAGATTTTCCAATGACCACACCTCTTCCCCCACTTCACAATCAGATCTCCCCAGAATCTAGTTTGGTTTTCATCATTTCTTCGCCCCATGCACTACTCAAATGAAGAACTATAGTGACCCCGTCATACAATCTATACATCTAGGAATTGACCTTAACACCTTTCCCCATGACCAATCCATCACAATGTCTGCTTATTAGTTCCTCCAATATTTCTCAAATTTAGGTTTCTTTTCATCTCTGCTACTATCCTCCCACTCCAAACATTACTCTTCGCCTTGAGAACTGCAAAAGTTTCCTTAATAAACTGAACTCCATTTTAATTCCACCCACCTCACTTATTTATCGTACTAGCTCCTGAGATCTTTAAAAGCTAATGTCTGCTCATCTTACCCTCACTCGCTGACCCCCTTTTACAAACTAAAACTCTTCCATGGCTTCCCACTCTAAGTATGATAAGGGTTTTGGTCTTTATGCCAGGAGCACTGGGAAGCCATGGAATCTGCAAGGTTGACACCCTTCCCAGACTCACACCATGCTCACGGTCATTCTCTGCACTGCAAGGTGCGTGGGCTGCTCTTCCGTGACAGGCAAAAGGGCCCTGGCTCATGTTATTTCCTCAGCCTAAAACTTTCCTCCTATCTCCGTTTTTTGATTGACTTCCAGAAAGTATATTGGTAAAATACCCTCACTTTTCTTCACTTAAACACTTATTTATTAAAATTAGGATTTTACAATTAGGCATGAAATTATTTAAGCAGCTGGTGTCTGCTTCCTACACTACACTCGAATCTCCACAATGGCTGGTGCCATGTCTGCCCACGTGCACTGCTACAATATAGCACCCAGACTTGATGTAGGCACTCACACTTCTCTTGAATGAATGAACTCGCCACTCACTGGGAATGGACATTGGCAACACCGTATTTGATCTTACAGACAAGTTCCCGTCAAAAGCTCAAATACTTTTCTATAATGGATATATAATGAGTGATTTAGAAGTAACTATCACCAAAAGGTAGAAGCAACTAAAATCTAAGGGCTAGGCGCAGGGGCTCACACCTGTAATCCTAGTGCTCTGGGAGGCTGAGAAGGGTAGACGCTCTGAGCTCACGGGTTTGAGACCAGCCTGAGCCAGAGTAAGACCTCATCTCTAAAAATAGCTGGGTATTATAATCTCAGCTACTCAGGAGGCTGAGGCAAGAGAATCACTTAAGCCCAAGAGTTGGAGGTTGTTGTGAACTGTGACACCATGGCACTCTACCAGGGGCAACATGGTGAGACTTTGTCTCAAAAAAAAAAAAGTATTCCTCTACAGATACAAATATATAAATAAAATATGGTTGATATGAACAATGGATATTATTCATTCTTAAAAAGGAATAAAATCCTATTACATGGTACAGCATAAATAAATCTTGCAAATATTAGACTAAGTGAAATAAGCCAGTCACTGAAGGACAACTGCTGTATGACCCTCAACTGTAGGTACTATAGGTGTCAAATTCTTGTAGACAGAAAGTGGGATGGTGCTTGTCAGGTGCTGGGGGAAGGGGAATTTAGGAAGCTACTGTTTAAGAGTTGCAGTTTGGGAAGATAAAAAAAGTTCTGGAAATGGATGGTGGGAAAGGTTACAAAACAATGAGAATGTACTTAATGGCACTGAATTGTACACTTTAAAAGTGTCTAAAATGGTGAACTTTAACGTTATGTATGTTTTATCACAATAAAAACAAGTGGCAACTCGAGCACTATGTAAATAAGCTCTACATCCTCCATACCGCTCATGTCCTACACGTCCAGGTACAGAAAATTCTTCTCCAGGTTAAAGTCAAATTACTTCCATGCTGATGGTGTCTGGCCTTCCATGGGAAAGTTTCCCCTCGCTTGCCTCTCTCTGGAAAAAAGTCTCACTTCTCCCAAGAAGGAAACTAACCTAATCAGGGAACCTGATAGATGAGGTAAGAAAATCACACGTCCTCAGGCACTGACACTTCTCTGCGCTGAGCTTGCTGAGCTTTGGTGAGAACTCTCTCGCAGCCTGGCTCAATGCCTACAACCTACATATCTTCATATCTTAACACTCATGATTGTAATTCGAAATTTTATAATCCACAGTTTGTGTATGTTACAATATGCCAAATACTGCTTAATAAACAAAATATAAACACAAGATTTAGGAGAACCACCTTTTATAGATTTTACACAAACAAAAATAAATCACACTTACCTTGAAGTAGCCCCAATTTGGGTTATATTTACCCTATTCCTTAACCATCTAGATTAGCAAGCCGAATTCAACAGAGCCAGCTAAGAAAAAGAAACCTGTAACAACTTTCTCACTTTTGTCAGGGAAATGTAATGACTTCAATATTATTAGTAACAATACTCCAGAAGATGGAAGTTACACAGCTCAGGAAACTACATAATAGTCAGGCTTTCCATACTAAACTTAATAGCACTGTACCCATTTATATTTTTTCTACCAAAAGTATTCACTTTCTAATTGAAAGTGAATGAAATGGAGAAAAATGGTTTGTTGCTCTCAGCAAGATTAATCATATTTAGAACTTACACAGTGTTTATCCAAAGATCCCAACAACTCTAGGTTTCCGATACCATTTACTTCACTCAATAGTTACACACTGATTTCTTCCCTCTTTCCTTTAGCTCAGAGAAAAAATTACAGAGGCTGGAAAAACCTTACAGATATGGCAGGAAGAAATTATTCTTTGACACCAGGAAACAAGAAATTTTACTAATTTGATTTTTAATGTTTTGTTGTTTCCCAAAGAAATCACATATGAACACACCAAACCAATTAAAAATCAAGCCAATGCAAAATAAAGAATGGTAGCTATGGTCAGTTTTCCTGCTCGAAATTTCCTAAACCAAATACATTCCCTATTAATTAGTACTATACTTTCTTCTAAAAACTAAAGGTGACAATCTAACTTTTATACCTTAACTCAATCCTTCATTTTCACATCATTTATTTTATTCATGCATACACCTCTGGTCAAGAGTATACCCCACCCAAAGCAGTTCTACAGAAAATCTGGGGTAGAATTTTATTTTTGCACTTTGAGCAAAGAGGAAATGGTACTTCAGGTTCATCATTAAAAATAATTTAATCACCACATAAAGCATGAAAGAAACCAATGCAATGCCCGATATAGTGAATGCTGAATAAACATCTGTGTTGAATTTTACAACGAGCTTTAGATATACTAGAACTCTGTTATTTAAGTTAATGTTCAGTATCAGAAAGATTTAATTGAGAGTCTAAAACAAGATCACTCAGATATACGTCAGAGATAAATATTATTTTTCTCTCTTTCATAAAAAAAGTCTCTGACAGCAAACCGTTTATACTGAATCCAATTCACAATTAGAAAATTGGGCCTGTTGTAGTAGTTCATGCGTCTCATCCTTGCATTTTGGGAGGCCAAGGTAGGAGGATTGCTTGAGGACAGGAATTCAAGACCAGATTGGGTAACAGCAACTCTATCTCTACAAAATAGTAAAGAACCCAGTAAGTCGGTGGGAAATTGCAACCTGGGGGGTTTAAAAATAAATTTGTTTGAAAAAGGCGAGCTGATATTAATAACAAACTTAACAAAGCTTACTTCATTTCCTAGAACCTATTTTTTAAAAAAGGTCAGACTTCATCTTACAATGCTCAAGGTTTCAGAGGTAAAATCCTTGAATACCTTTTACAAATCATTTCAGTGCTTTTTCTAGGGAAAACAGGCTTCTTACTATAATATTTTACACAGCAACACTCAGCTGTAAAGGAGTGTAGTATCTGTATTACTAATTTGGCAGGAAATACATTACTTTTTGATTGGTATGTTTAAATGAGCACAATGAATTTTTAATTATCCCTCTGCTTTTATTTAAAAAAAAATCACAAACCAGAATATTATACCACAAACCCGAATATAACCTCGTAAGTTAGCTGAGGTCAGGAACTATACAACATTTTATTTATCTGATATTGTCAACAATAGATTATGTTTTATCCCTAGCAGTTGTCATGTAATAATTGTTAAAATAAAGAATAAATACATAAGTATATATATACATACATATATATAAAACTATTATGTACCCATAAAAACTTAAGATTAAAAAATTCAAATTAAGATTTGTGAAAAAGAATGAATATGTAAATGTTTCACATGAACTTCGAAACTAATACCTAAGTATTATTCCACAGTTTTTAAGATAAGGAAACAGACATGGGATGGCTGTGTAATTGTAAAAGATGTTTAAATTCTTTACTGACAAAATCCGGGATTTTAAATAACCTGTAAGTAAAAAGTATAGGCTACAAGTGACAAATTTAAATGTAACAAGGATAAACATAAAGACCTCCCTACGGACTATCAAAACTCCCTTGTAAGGCCAGGGGAGATCTGGCCTGAGGAATAATCATAAGCCAGTGGCAGGTGGAAAAAGTTATCTGTAAAACTGATCTAGCTACAAGCCATGATCCAATGCACAATCCCAAAAGCCTTAGTATAATTTTAGGGTACATTATCAGATATATGATGTTCAGGGCAAGGACGACAGGAAGTTCTGTTCACTCACACACTAGAGTGAGGCAGGACTTTATGTAAACAACGGCAACCAGTAACTAGGAGAAATGATGAGAAGTTAGAGTACTCAAATGGTGGAAAACCTAGAAGATAAGGTGTTTAGGAAAGTAGTGAAAAGCTGGTAATATTTAACAGAGAAAAGGTTTAGAGAAATAGGATCTTCTTAAATACCCAAGGCACAGTCATATGGAAATGGAATATTAATATTTCATTTGTGTTACTTCAGAAGAGATCTAGAACCAGGAACTAAAATTACTGTGGAGATTTCAGCTAAATACGAGTTTTTCTTTTTTTTTCATTTCAACAGATTTAGGAGTTACAAGTATTTCTTTGTTACGTGGGTGAATTATACAGAGGTGAAGTCGGGGCTTTTAGCATACCCATCTCCAGAATGGTTTATATTATACCCAATAGGTAATTTTTGATGCCTCATCTCCGAAGTCCATTACTGAGGACTCCTCTGTGAGACCATCCAAACCCACCTGAGTCTCCAAAGTCCATCATACTCTCATGCCCACATATACCCACTGTTTAGCTCCCACGTATAAGTGAGTACATGCAGTATTGTTTTTCTCTTCCTGAGAGAGATACTTCCCTTAGGATAATGGCCTCTTGTTCCATCTGAGCTGCTGTGAAAGGTATTATTTCATTCTTTTTTATGGTTTAGGAGTATTCCATGGTGTATACCAAATTTTCTTTATCCACTCATCAGCTGATGGCATTATGTTAATTCCATACCCTAGCAATTGTGAATTGTGCTGTGATAAGCATACAAGAGCCTGTGTCTTTTGATATAACACTTCTTTTCCTTTGGGTAGATACCTAGCGCTGGGATTGCTGGATCAAATGGTAGGTCTACTTTTAGTTCCTTGAGAAATCTCTATACTGTTTTCCATAGAGGTTGTGCTAATTTACAACCCCACCAACAGTGTATAAGCGTTTGTTCCCTTTTCACTGCATCCGCACCAACTCTATTGTTTTTTGACATTTTAATAATGGCCATTCCATCAGAGGTCAGGTAGTTTTCATCTGCATTTGCCTTATGATTAGTGATGCTGGGTATTTTTTTCATGTTTTTTGGCCATTTGTATATCTTCTTTTCAAAAATGTCTGTTCATGCCTTAAATCCACTTTTTAATGAGGTTGGTGACTTAAGTTTCTTGTAGATTTTAGACAGATATTAGTCCTTCTTCAGATACATAGTTTGCAAGTATTTTCTCTCATTCTGTATTTACTCTGCTGATTATCTCTTTTGCTATGCAGAAACTTTTCAGTTTAACTACGTCCCATTTGTTTATTTTTGTTTTTATTGTATTTGCATTTGGGGGTCTCAGTCACAAATTCTTTGCTGAGAAGTTTTTCAATAATTAGCCCTTTCCTACAATAAATAACAACTGCTACGATTTACTAAGTTCTTACTTTGTTCCAGGCACTGGGGTATTAAGTTTGACATACATTATATAAAGGACTATCTTTAAGGCCAGGAAAGGTAACTCACACCTGTAACCTTGCACTCTGTGAGGCCGAGGTGGGTAGACTGCCTGAGCTCAGACCTTCAAGACCAGCCTGAGCAAGAGAAAGACCTCGTCCAAGCATTGTTGTGGGTGCCTGTAGTCCCAGCAACTTGGGAGGCTTAGGCTAGAGGATCACTTGAGCTCAAGAGTTTGAGGTTACCGTGATGTACGTGCCAGGGCATTCTACTGAGGGCAAAATGTACAAGTCTGCTAAAAAAAAAAAAAAAAAAAAAACTACCTTCCAAATACTAGCACTCATTGTAATTTTAAAAAACCATGAAGAAGAGGCTGAATACATACAAAAAAATAAACAAACTGCAATAAGTTTTCCAATGAGAAAAAAGTTTCCATCTTTTTTTCTTTCTCTTTTTGAGATAGAGCCCCACTCTGTTGTTCACGCTAGAGTGCTGTGGAGTCGGGGGTCCCTGTTTCCCAAACTCACTTGACCTGGTTCAATGACTCAATGAGTTAGAAAGTTCAACTGAAGCACAGAGAGAATAGAAAGCAAAAGTGGGTGGAAACCAAAAGTAAAACTGGAGAGGCACAGGCAGTGTGGATAGAGAGCAAAAGGAATGTACACAAGTTTCAGAGAAACGAAGACAGATTTTATGTAGGAAGAACAAAGAGAAAGTTTAGAGTACTTCCAAAGAGAGTTGGAAGTGGGACCGTCTCATGAAGGAGAAAGGGTGAGAGTGGGAAAAGGAAGGGCCTACACGGCTACACTTTCTGTGTTTGAAATTGGCCTCTCTGCACCGCCAGGCAGTATTGCTCTTTTCTATTGGTCCCTGACTATACCTTTCTATTGATCACTAGTTACCCAGGTTACTTGGTACCCACATTGTTATGGGCCCTCCAGACTTCCTGGTTCAGCAGGCCAGGTTTTCCTCCCACCCTTCAAGCCCCTTTCTTAATGTCTCTTCCCAGATCAGCCTGCTCACAGCAACCTCAAACTACTTGGGTTCGAGCGATCCTCCTACCTCAGCCTCCCCCCCACAATGCCCAGCTAACATTTCAATTTTTAGTAGATGGAGTCTTACATTGCTCAGGCTGCTCTCCAGCTCTTGAGCTAAAGGAATCCTCCCTCCTCTGCCTGTCTTTTCACATTCTTAGGGTGGTCTTATCTAATAGCAGCTGTTACCAAACGTGTGGTGGTAACAAAATGGTGGCAGAAAGAATAAAATGACTTGGAACGACAGAGAGAGACCACATGAATGCAAGTGCATCGATCTTGGGATAAAATTTCCTGGTAGTTTACTGCAAAATTTTTGCCTTTCTACTTTGGCAGGAGAATATTAAAATGCCCTTAGTTTTTAAAAGAATGATGGTGATTAACTGGAAAACAGCTAGAAGTTTTCTTTATAACATGCTTCCTTGAAAAATTAAAAGTTGCTAAACTTAGAGAAATGGCTCAGGGAAAGGTGACTTTCTTAATATAAATAATAATTCAAATTATTAAAAATTGTACGTAATTAGATTGTAAGTTTTACAGAAATTTTAAAAGGCCCTTTTAATTCTCTTAACATAATTTTTCAACGTTCTTAAAGATTATCAAAACATACTTCTAATATTTTCTGGTTCAGAAGCAATTTAGTAAGTTGTTATTTCTTCATTTCTAAAAACTATGACGAATTTTCGACAACTGTGAGTTGCTTCAGTTCATTAAAGAGTCATACCTATAAAAGACCTTTCAGCAAGATTTTGGCTTCCCTTACCATAGTATTAGTGGGCCTATCTTTCACAAGACACTACACAGTCATCCCTGAGTCTTTTATAGGTATGACCTTACAGTGAAAAGCGAGACTGGTACTACTTAACAGTGAAAATTCCTATATGGCAATGAAATTAGAAAGGTCTAAAAGGAAAAGAAAAAAAGCTGTGCTTTATTGATGAGGGCTACCTGATCTGAAAAGGGAAAACTCTTGCAAGAAAATAGACTGATGAATCCAACAAAGTGTCTATCACTGCTGCAAAAGTAACTCAGTAATCATTTCTTCATATTGGTTTTTCTATGCTACAGACTATTTCTTTAAAAATTACTTAAATAGTAGGCCTCTGAAGTAGCTGAATTATTTAACATATATCTCCTTTGGGGCAAGTTGCAAGTTTAAATAACATAAAAAGCAATATATGTTACATTCATTTTTAAAAACCAATGATTTCCTGGATTGGGAATGGAAAACACCTATGCCCATGTTTGACTCTTAACATTTACTATCTGAGTGCTTCTCCCCTATCCAGCATATAACCATGACCTAGTGTTCAGAACTACAGATTGTTTTAATTGAGAAAAACATCTATCGAATCTGTATACCATAAACATTCAATAAGAGTCAGTTTTATTCCTTCCAAAATATCCCAAAAATCAATTACAACAAGATTTGGCCAGACCATTAATTAGTCTTGTACAGTTGGCCGGGACTTACCTTTGTACTGATATCCTTGTACAGAATTACTAATGTAGGTAGCTCTACAATGCCACTCCCAGAAATACTCTATAATGCCAAGTCTACAATTTGGTCCACAGGCATCAATCAACATACAGCCATGATGTTGCAGAGACCTCTATTATCTGCTGTGTAAAGGGTACATACAATGACATAAAGATACTATCTGCTTTCAAAAGACCCTATTTAATTTTTTTTTTTTTTTTTTTTGGAGACAGAGCCTTAAGCTGTCACCCTGGGTAGAGTGCAGTGGCATTGCAGCTCACAGCAACCTCCAACTCCTGGGCTCAAGCGATTCGCCTGCCTCTGCCTCCTAAGTAGCTAGGACTATGGGTGCCCACCACAATGCCCGGCTATTTTTTTGTGATGTTTTTGCATTTTGGCCAGGGTGGGTTTGAACCCGCCACCCTCAGTATATGGGGCCGGTGCCCTAGTCACTGAGCCACAGGCACTGCCCTAAATTTTTTTTGTTTTTTTTGAGACACAGCCTCGTTCTATCACCACTAGCTAGAGTGCAGTGGCATCATCATATATAATGCAACCTCAAACACGTGGGCTCAAGTGGATCTGCCTGCTTTAGCCTACGAAGTAGCTGGGAATATAGGCTCTTGCTATCATGTTTAGCTAATTTTTCTATTTTTGTAGAGATGGGGTCCTACCCTTGCTCAGGCTAGTCTTAAACTCCTGACCTTAAGTGATCCTCCTGCCTCAGCCTCCCAGAGTGATTACAGGTGCAAGCCACTGTCACCAGTCTTAAATTTAATTTTTAACAAATACATTTTTTTGAGACAGAGTCTCACTCTGTTGCTCTCAGTAGAATGCCATGGCGTCATAGCTCAGAGCAGAGCAACCTCAAACTCTTGGGTTCAAGTGACCTTCTTGCCTCAGCCTCCCAAGTAGCTGGGACTACTGGCGCCCTCCACAACAACAGGCTATTTTTTAGAGAGGTGGTCTCATTCTTGCACAGACTGGTCTCAAACTGACAGCTCACAGACTCCACCTGCCTCAGCCTCCCAAAGTGCTAGGATTATAGTTGTGAGCCACTGCACTCGGCCTCTGCATTTTCATTTTTAAAAAACATAGTGTCTGGTATCACAAGAATGGAGAAGCAAGAATCCAAGGTACCCAATCCTAATATGAAGCCAGTACACAATCTAATACATACCCTCATAAGAGGAAAACTCAAATCAATTCAAGATGGGGGACAGGGGAATAAAGGAGCAGGAAGAGGGGAGGAGGCAGCAGGATGGGGAGTTACGGTGTAGGGCAAATTCTTAGGGGCGAGACACAGTTATAAGAGGGATATTACCTAACAAATGCAATCAGTGTAACCTAATTCTTTGTACCCTCGATGAACCTGAAACAGTAAAAATAAATAAATAAAAAACAAACAAAAAATCCAATGTCTGGACATAAATATCAAAATGTGTAAGTTTTCAAAATGATTCAATAGTTTTCATTCTGAAAGAAAATGACGGTAATTATAAAAGGAAGCCTTAACCGATGGACCTCACTACCAAGAATAGAACAGTGTCTGCTCTGCTGCTCTCAGCAAATCCACTCCAGGCAGGAAATGATTCCAAATAAACTGGCCTGGAAAATAATTAAATATAGAAGAGTATCTCAATATAGAAAATACCTTAAATGCCACAGAAATTTTTAAAATGTCTTCTTGAAAAAAAAAAAAAATTCAGCCTACAGTTATGGCCACACGAGTTGAAGAAGACAACATTCGATCCTGCTTCTCATAAATAAATGGGTAAACGAGGCCCCAAAGGCACACCATCATTTCTCCCTCTCCTCCGCGGCTCTCAAAAGGCAAACAGAACATTGTACCTACTCATATTTTAGTTACACTTTGAAATTAGCAGTTATTACTATGGTGATATTTTAAAAGCTAAGATAATACTAGAATATCGATTATATACAAGAGACAATTGCGATTGTGAGAGCTGCTCCCAACTGGCCAAAGGGAACATTTTCACAGAAGATTGCATGGTCTAGGTGTGCCATAAAGTAGCATTTCACAGTATTAACACAAAACCATAAATCTAAAATGATACACTGAACAGAATAAAGCCATTCTACAATTGACCCCTAGGACTTTAAATGGGATAAGATGAGAAAAACAAGAAATCAGGGATAAACTTTGGAAATCCTATCAGTCCATTCAACAGTGTACTAAACATAGCAAAATGTATTGGTCATCGTATGAATTCTTACCAAAAGATTGCTTCAGAGCAAATATAGGAAACCTATTTTTGACGGCTTGTGTTTTATAGGAAATAAATGTTTTTTCCAGGACACAAAGCAAAACAAAAATTTGTTGGGCTAAAATTTTAAAATATATGGCATCCAATCCAGTGAACTTTTAAGATTAAAAATAAAAACAAAACAAATAAGGTATTAATAGTAATCTCAAATTAGTAGAAAACACAGTATTTACAATAAAAGTAAAAACACAATATGGAAGAAAATGAGACAAATATTTAAAGGAAAAATTTCTCTACAGGAAAAAAATCATAATGAGCCTCTGGTGCCAGTTTATCACATAGACTATTCATGTGGAGGTTTTCAACTTTCACTACTATTTCAAATTTGAGGAGTGGAGATATTTCCGTTCCTGTCCAAAGGCAGCTCTATATCCTCTGATAATTATTTTGCTTTAGTAACTAATTACTGTAATCACATCAGACCTCAGCACAGCCAGGAACTGTCAGCCACTGAGGCCAGAATTTCTTCATATACTTTATACACTTCAACCAGAGGAATATATCACAACAGGTTGCATGCAGAAGAGGATATGAAAATCCAGCTGTCACTAGTCCAAATTTTAACATTTTTTGGAGACAGCGTCTCACTTTGTCACCCTCAGTAGAGTGCCATGGCGTCACAGCTCACAGCAACCTCAAACTCTTAGGCTCACGAGATCCACTTGCCACAGCCTAACAAGTAGCTGGGACTACAAGTGTCCCCCACAACACCCAGCTATTTTTGGCTCTCGCTCTTGCTCAGGCTGGTCTCAAAACTCCTGAGCTCAAGCAATCTACCCACCTTGGCCTCTCAGAGTGCTAGGATTATAGGTGTGAACCACCACACCTGGACTAATATTAAATATATATGTAAAAATATACAACTATCATTCTTCTTATACATTTTTATTTTACTCATTTTTTCCTTTTAAAAAACTCTTATATTAATGTGCAATGGGTTTGTTACTATTTTAAAATTAATAATGAATGAATACATGCTTAAAATTTTCTTGGTTTCAATTCCCAATACAGTAGATAATGATATAGATAACTTATAATCAAAAGCTCATGAGAGCCATCAAAAAGTTATGAGTCCTGATCTAAAAATAAAAAACTTAGAGGACTGCTAAAATTACAAAGTGTCCCAAAAGTTGCCCCTAAAGCCACCATACGTAGGGAAAATGGGGAATTGTTGCTAAAAGTCCATTTACATAAATATATATATATATATATATATATATATATATATATATTTTTTTTTTTTTTTTTTTTTTTTTTTTTTGTAGAGACAGAGTCTTACTTTATTGCCCTTGGTAGAGTGCCATGGCATCACA
>CAUYRH010089039.1:0-71383 GCA_963574655.1 Perodicticus potto | reverse complement strand
TTTTCTCTTTGGAACTCAGATACCTTAGACGTCTGCTCTTTTTAATCTGCTCTTATCTCTAGCCTAGTGTTGTAACTGAATTAAATCTCTCCTGCTTCCCGAGCATTCTTCCTTCCCCTTTGCATCCTGTTTATTTTTTTTCTTTTTCATCACTGAGGATTAATTGAGGGTACAAGAAGCCAGATTACACCGATTGCATTTCTTAGGTAAAGTCCCTCTTATAATTGTGTCTTGCCCCTGAAAGGTGCTTCACACACTGAGACCTCCCCACTTTACAAAGTCATCTTTTCCTTCACTGTCTGCCAGTGTCCTTCCACACGAACGTGTACTCTGCATTTTCTCACTTCTCTTTGGCCCTTTTTCTTGGGAAAATGATCCCAGATCAAAGCACATCCTATCTAAGTCCTGATGCCATGTGTCTGGTGGGGGGCAGGGAGCAGTCGGGCTAATCTCCTTGGGGCAAGGCACACCCAAAAGTATCCGTGTGCCAAAATACTCAAAGGCATATGTGGCACCTGAAGGATCATAAAACTTTTAACCAAGATGGTTAAGATTTTGCAGGGTTAAATACAGTGTGGAGTTTATGTCCTCAGCAAATGTTTCCACAAAAGGAGATGCGCGCACACACACATACAATGTAAGTTTTTATAGCTACTTTCAACCTGGGCACTGTTGTTCAGCTGATTAAAATGATGGATTATAATGAAATAGTAAAATGTATGATTTAGTTAGACTCACTCCTAGCTCGTTCACCTCTGGGGAGTTTGCTGTTGGCCATGTGATCTGATGGGAGCAAGTGGCTTCAAAGTTAACTATTTTGTGACAAGATGAGAAGAGAAAAATCTCCCAGTGGGCACATTCTCGATTAAGGGTAAGGAACAAAGCAAGCTTAACTAGACAGGAAACTCAAAGGCGAACAATAGGAGTTTCCCTGCAATGTCTCCATTTATAGGAAGCTCCTCTCTGAGCCTCTCCGGATTGTAAAGTGACTCAGGTTAAGGAAGGGTCACCCGTGACAAAGTTTGGACCGTCTATTCTTGTTACTCGAAATTAGCTTTACATAATAAACATGGTCTGAATCTGTTTTATTAAGAACACGCCTGGATTCCAAAGATTAAATAAGGAGGATGGAATTATGAATTAAATAATAACCAGAACAGCCTGGGTTCCCCTTGTGTTTTTTGCTTTCCTGCTATTGTTTAGAATATGGCTGTGAGACAAAGAGCCGCTTAGGTCAAGCGCTATAAATTACAGTTTTCATACAATAGTAATCCACTAAAATGATTTCAAAGCTTGATCAAAGTACTTCAAAAAGACCTTTACAACTTTTCCGCAGTACAGGGAGAAGGGAAATGCTCATTTGATGCCTTAATTTGTTTCAGTCAGTTTAGCGAATTCTGAGCTGGGTGTCAAAGCCACTTTGTATAAAATCCAACTCGGTCACATAAATCCAACTTGTTCTTACTGTTGTTTCGTGTGTAAGCAAAGGAGATTTAAGTTTTCATCTGGTTAACTAGAACAACTAAATATTTGGAGTCACTCATAGGGAAAAGTGCCACATAGTAACACTGAAATAAGCAAACCATACCTTGATAGTATTTAATTGTGATACTCAAGGTATTAGTTTTAAGACTAACTCCCTGCACTCAGAAGAAAGTGGCTCTCAGTGGATTTATTTGGCATTTTAATTATCTTCATAGCAACAGCTATATTTAATTTTTCATCCCCTTTCTCTCATCACTTGGATTTATCCTGAGCTGTCTCATTTCATAGGCAGGGATGATGGGAAGTATCCTAGTGAGAGCAAAGCTAAGCAAATCCTAGGCTCAGCCACGTATAAGGAGAGCGTGGCCGCTGCACCAATGTCAGGTTCAACTAAAGGCCCACGGTGCTATGTAAGGGGAATTTTTATTTTTTAAAAGGAAGGTCATTTTGAAATGCTGACATGAAATATAACCAAGTCAATTAAGTAATAACAGTTGAAGTTCAGAGTTTAATTGAGGGCCAAACATGAAGCCAGCGACCATTAACCTAAAGTGGTCATTAATTCCCCTGGAAACTGCTTTGGTTAAAGGTATTTCTAGAATAATTAGCACTTTTTCTCTTTAAAAAAAAAAAAAAAAATTTTGTCATATTTTACATTCAACTCCAAGACATTAAGAAATAACAATTCAGTGGGTCTATAGTTATTTTTAAATTTTAATAGAAGTTCTTTTCATGGGCAAATCAAAATTTAGATTAAAACATCTTGTCTCCTCAAGAAACCATAGTTATTTTATGTAAACTGAAAGTTGTAAGCACCCTTTATTTGATTGCTTCATGTGTATCACAGCTGTTGACTTACAGGTTTCTGTACTTGTTAAATAATGCAAGGTTTCCAACTAGATTTATCAGCTCCGTACAAGTAGATTTATTCCAGCTCTGTACAAGTAGAAACTACACTTATTTCATGCACCTTTCTGTCTTCCAATGCCTAACACGCTTCCCAGCACAGAGGAGGTGGTCAATAAATGTTGAATGAACAAATGAATTACTGTTACATTTATTAAAAATATGTTCTCATTCACCTGCATGAAGCAAATAATTGGAATCTTTTAACTTTCTCATTTTCTTTAGCTAAAAAATAGGAGTATTGACTGGACTTAGAGAGAAGCATCATACGTGTTGATGTTAAAGAAACATCAACTTTAGAAACCCCTCGAAATCTGAAATAAAGCAAACGCATCAACAAGAATAGTTTAGGATGCACATTTAGAGGGAAAAGTATGTATGTAATTTTGTTGCATTTGCCTTAAAGTTAACCTAAGTTCCTTATTGTTTACACACTGTATTGCCAAATGAGAATATTTTAAAAATCTTACCTTTGTTTTCCTTTTTTCAAAACACGGGCTTATCTTTATTTTTACATTTCTATTTAAAACACAATTTCTTTCAGATCGTGTCAGGGCCCCAAGTCAAATGCGGAGATATTCAGTGGAGTTACTGAATAATACTTGTAATTGCTCACTTTTCTAATGCTGAGTTGATGGCAGTGCTTCCTGCCCACAGAAGTGGTCGGCTGGCTCAAGAGAGGAGGGTTCTTTGGTCATTTGCCAACAGACTCTGACCTTTGGAGAGACACTGTCCCTGAACCGTTCAGTGGGCGTTTCCTTGTTAGTCATTAATTTAGAATATATTAGTATTTGAAAGCCAAAAGCATTTGGCATACTTCCTCATATTTTGGAAACAAAAGGAACTGGAACTTCCACATTTCTTCTCTTCTCTGCCAATTTCCCAGGGCTTAATTTGTTGGGGCCCTTTGGCATGTGACTCCTTCCATGAGTATCTGGAGAGCATTGACCCCTGGGTACAGACTATCACCAAGACCGGGTCCTTTTTATCTCTATGTGATATTTCTATCTTTTATTTCTAGCATTAAAGATATTTAGGACACAAATATTTATTGAGTCCTTAATGTGTGTGTAGAAGTATTTGAGGTGCTGTGGAAATTTTTTTTTTTAAAATAAGTTATTTAACTAGATTCTTGGTAAAAAGATAAAAAAAGATAGAACACCAACTTGTGAGGACAAATTCCATGCATCAGGGCCAACCGAGCCCTGGAGCTGGGGAATAGGTTGGATTTTTGATACATTTGCAAGTTCACAGCTTTCTGACCAACCTCATTCTGCTCTGTAATCTTGTATTTCTCTGTCTTTGTTTTGAAGCTCTCACCTTTTGGTGTCTGGGCTTCCACAGCTCCTTCTTGAAGTAAGCATCAATGAGATGTTTGGGGATCTTCATATGACTGATATCAATTTTTGTGGCAGTAGCGATGAGCAATTTCTGGTGTATTCCTCACAGAGATGCTCAATTGAGGACCAGAGGTGCAGTCACTGGTCCAGATAGCAAGCCACTTGGATCGATTCACATCTTCGCCATTGCGAGTTGTGCTGCAATAAACTTTTGAGTGCAGGTGTCTTTCTTATAAAATGACCTATTTTCCTTTTGACAGATACCCAGTAGTGGGATTACTGGATCAAATGGGAGTTCTACTTTTAGTTCTTTGAGGACTCTCCATAGTGTTTTCCATAGAGGCTACCCTAATTTGCAGTCCCACCAACAGTGTATAAGTGTCTCTTTCTACATCAACCCAAGTGGCCATCAATTCATGAGTGGCTTAACAAAATTGTTGTGTATACCATGAAATACTACTCACCCACAAAGAAGGATGACTTAATGCCTTGTACAATTGGATGGAACTGGAGACCATTATCCTAAGTGAAGTATCTAAAGAATAGAAAAACAAACAGCACATGGCCTCACTACTAAATTAGAACTAACCGATGAGCACACGTGCACAGAGGGAAGCAGAACTCCCTAGAAATCAAGCAGGGTGAGGACAAGGGAGGGGATGGGCGAAACCTACCTAATGGGTCAAAGACTACTATCTGGGTGACGAGCACACTTATAATCCTGATTCAAGCATTACAGACGTGATCCATGTAACCAAAAATATTTGTACCACTATAATATTTTGAAATAAAAAAAGAGGTAGCAAGTCATTGCTCAGCTCCTTCGGGCCTATGTGATGCCCAGAGGGGGCGATCAGAATGTCCCAGGAGGGATGCTCGCTTGGTTTCTCACTTGCTGACCAAAGGGGGGGATTCGCTGTGTCTCAGCAGCTTTCAACGCACATCTTTAGTAGGGTAATACCTAGACACATTGTACCACCATTCCAGTCAACACCAATTGGCCTTGTGATGGGGGGCAAGAACCTTCTTTTTCTGTTTAATCCCAGATTTCGTGACTGAGTGCCTCCTGTGGTACATGGCCTCTCTCTGGAGCTCACCAGGGACAGGGAATGTCTGCCTCTTCCTCTCACAAGACTGTGGCGGCTTCCCTCCTTGGGCCCTTCAGCCGAGAAGTTACCCTTTTTTGATCTTGCCCTTGTCTTCAGTCTTCTTGGCTTCCACTTTCTTTGCTTAGAATCCACCTTCTTAACCTTTCACCTCCCATCTTGTGAGATGGAATAAAGTGGGAATCTTTATTAAATGCAATACAAGTTTCCTCTCATTGAGGAAACATCACCATTTGTCAAAAATGAAAACAACACAAAAGACTTGAAAATTTCAGAAGAGCTAATCACAAGAAGAAAAGAAGGGAATCTTTGAGGCTTTGATAAGATTTTAAACATGGGCAGTAAATAGTTTTCTATTTACTTGTGGCTGTATTCACTGCTACTGAGAAGGATTCTGAGGATTCAGCTCAGTAGGAGATAAGATTGTGATGCAGTGGGCAGTGATCACAGAGAAGCCACATATTTTACATTCCTCCTGTGGATCATTCATGTTCAGGGCAAGTATAAATAAATTCTAAGCATTTGCAACAGAATTCATACCTGTTCATGGGCCTAAGTAGTAAAACAAGCAGAATTGGCTCTATAACATCAAGTGAAATGTCTGTCCACGGCTCAGATAAGCTGAATATGTCAATAGAAACAGGATTTAAAAACTCAAAATAAACCCTAGAAAATAATTATTATTCTCAGTAAATGGCTACAAATTAAATGTGGTATTGATGAAAAGTATCAGGTTTCTATTTTGGCTCTGCCTGAGGATTGTGAGATTTGAGGATTCTCTTATATTAGATGGTCCTATATGGTTCTTCATTTTGGGAGTTTAAGATTTTTGTTTTTTTTTTTCTCAGTCGAACCAGACTAGGGATTCAAGTTCTGCTGCAGACTCTGCCTTCTTTCTCTTTCTTGGCCTGTGTATCATCTGGTATCAATTTGCTACTTAGTACAGTGCATGTTTATGAGATAGTGATTGTGTATAATATTGGCTTTAAAATATGCTCCCAAAAAGAAGTATTAAAATGTTTTCAAGAGCAGACAAGATCGGTACACTTTACATGGGAATGCAGTTTTGTTAATGTACTTACCGTTAAGCCATAAATAATTTTGCTGAAACATTTTAATTGTATCAGTTCATTAATTCTGGTGGCTAAAATGATGGCAATCATTGTACAGGGAAAAGAAGTAGGTAAAAATCTACAAGGATTCTATTTTGTGCTGATTTGAATAGAAGAATCCATCTTGGTTTTCAGAGTTATAATTTCTAAAACAAAAAACTTGTAATAACTGAAAGAATAGCAACCCATTTTAACAGGATAATCCAAAGCAGAACAACAAAAGAGGTGGCCAGCGTATTCATGGTCGTGTATTAATGCAGGTCCCAGGACTGGCCAATTATCCCGTCTTACTTGTTTCCCCACTATCCTTGAAAGTGTTTCCCCACGACAAAGGGGATGAAAACAGCAGATGGGAGTGTAGAAAGAGCAAAGAAACTCATGTGAGAATCGAATTACATTTTCAGTTGTTCCTTGACAAAACCCTAAGAGGTGTGTAGAAGATAAAATTGTGCCATTAACAAAGATGAGTTTGATTTGTAGACTCAGAATTTGAGCATTGGAAGGCACACGAAGTCTCAGTTTATGAATGAGAAAATTGAAGTCTGAGACTAGTGACTCATCCAAGGTCACATAGCTATGTAATGAGAAGCAGGGACAGAATGTCTCCCTCCTAACCTACCATCTATTATTCTTTCCCCCATAGGATTGATAATTTATTCCCAAAGGGATTTTTGATGCCTGAAATTTACTATTTACAAAGTAAAGAGTCACGGTATATTTTTTAATGAACATTCCAAATCTGTTTTGGCCATGCCTGTGATGTCCTAATCTGTGTAGTAGAAATCAGCTATGTTTTTCGCTGAAATAGTTATCGTTTTATTTATATTGTAGTATCCCACAATCCTTAATATTTGCTGACAGTTTCTATTGCCATTCAGCCTAAGGATGCACCACTAAGAATGAACTTGGAAACATTAAAGACATGTTATCCACCTCTAGCCAATTTACATATTAATTTGATTTTTCTTTCACTGGAAAAAGATCCGTAGATACTGTTTACTCTCTTCTTACAGGAATGATTTCCGGAAAGGATAAGGTAATATTTAAACCAATAATAAGTCATGAATGTCTTCCTGATCATCACCAAGAATGACTAGCATGTTATATTCTAGAAATATATCTGCTAGAGCCTCCTGGCTAAAAACACAGACTTTGACAATAGGCTGGAATCCCTGCCTCTCCACTTCCATGTGAGCAAACTCTCTGTAAACCACTGGTTTTCACCCTTTCTTATCTCCTGTCACACTTGAACCTATAGTTAAACTTCCACGGCACACTTAAATTATGTTGATCAAATAAAAGAGTAAAAAATACAATTTACTGTGCTTTGAATTTCTTTTAAAAATAATTTAATTAATAATTTCTAAACCTTTTCTCAGCAAACCTTCTCACAGCACATCGGTGTGCTGTGGCATGTCAGTCAGTTGAAAATCTCCCCTCTAAAGCTTCTGTTCCTTCATTTGTAAAGTATCTGTCACCCAGGACTATTAGGAGAATTAAATAACATTAGTGCTTAATATATCATAAATCAAAGCTCTAATAAAACTAGTATCATATATGATCATCTGTATTATGTGTTCTATAATTATTAATAATATTATTACCATCATGGAAGTCATAATAACTTCACTTAATAAACTATATTTAGCGTTAAAAATGTGAATTTCCTAGGTGAATACAGAAATGGCTGTCGGGTTGATAGTTTGGCTTAGTTTTCTAACGCTCATTTAGAAAAAGCTGTTTTCCAAGCAGAACAAGACCCTCCGTGGAGAGTGGGCATGTGTTTAGTTGAGTTTTCACAGATAGATGTCTAATTTAACGTTCCTCTGCTCAGAGGAGGAGCTCATAGACAGCGAGGCCGTGTTTTCTTTTGATAGTGACTGTAGCCTTTGCCATAAATACAGCATCAGGGCACCGCAGCACAAGGACCAGCCAGTACTCACATCTGATTGATGCCCAAATCCACCGTGCACAGATGAGCCTCCTAAAGGTGCACAAGTTTACCAGACTACAAAGGCCCCCTTTTAGGGGAATTGCAATACCTTCTCCTGGCCATTCTTTTCAGTGAAAGGAAGCATAAAATGCTATTTGAATGTGATCTTTGTAAAAAGAAAAAGGCAAAGCAAAAGGAATTCACTAATCTGTTCCAGGATTTTTTCTCTGATTGATGATTGGGACACTATTTGGGGTGGATTTTTAAAAGACATGACTCACCAGCACACCTCCCCTAAACATAACCCTCATTCGATTACAGGTAAGATGAACAATTCCTAAACAACTGAAAGTGTGCTGATGCTCCCCTCACAAAACACAGGCCAGCTGAGATGCTGGAGGCAGATTGTGAATCAGCTTCTCCTTGGCAGCTGGGTGTGGGAAGTGTAGCCTCTTACATCTGGGGAGTTCAGAGCACTTTGCAAGTAATTAGCTAAGTTTCCCAACACCAAGTAAGCAAGTGGTGTTCTGTGGTTTACAGAGACTTAACTAAGTTTGTTTTACTTCTTACAGCAGCAATGGAAACTTGAAAGAAAACTTAAATTGAAGAGAATGTTTTTGGGGTCATGGTGGCTCATGCCTGTAAGCCTAGCACTTTGGGAGGCTAAGGCAGGTGCATTGCTCGAGCTCACGAGTTCAAGATCAGTCTGAGCAAGAACCAGACCCATCTCTGGCAGCGCCTGTAGCTCAGTCAGCAGGGTGCCAGACACGTACACTTAGGGTGGCATGTTCGAACCCGGCCTGGGCCTGCTAAGCAACAATGACAACTACAACCAAAAAAAAAAAAACATTAGCCAGGCATTGTGGCAGGTGCCGTTAGTCCCAGTTACTTGGGAGGCTGAGCAAGAGTATTGCTCAAGCCCAAGAGTTTGAGATTGCTGTGAGCTGTGATGCCATGGCACTCTACCCAGGGCAACAGCTTGGGACTCTGTCTCAAAAAAAAAAAAAAAAAAAAGAACCAGACCTATCTCTACTAAAAACAGAAAATAAGGGTGGTGCCTATGGCTCAAAGGAGCAGGGTGCTGGCCCCATATATCAGAGGTGACAGGTTCCAACCCAGCCCCAGCCAAAAACTGCAAAAAAAAAAAAAAAAATTAAAAATAGAAATAAATAGCTGGGCATGACAGTGCACAGCTGTAGTCCCAGCTACTTGAGAGGCTGAGGCAAAAGGATCTCTTGAGCCCATGAGTTTGAGGTTGCTGTGAGCTATAACGCCATAGCACTCTAGCCTAGCATGACCGAGTATAACTATGTCTCAAAAAAAGAATTATTTCTCTCTCCATACTATATACTATCTGAAAACTAAAAAACAATCTTAAAAACAAATAGAGATAATCACTTTGTGATTCTCCCCCTTTACACATTAAAATAAATTCGTATGTCATTTCTCCAGTTAAAAAATATTGAAATAGACACCCTCCCAATCACAAAAGCTGAAAGTTAAGTGGTAGCGTGAATTATCCAGACTAGCCTACTGTCAGCACCCCGAGACACCCAGTAGAGCACCCTCCTGTCTTTTCACAGTTTGTTAATAGTATCTCAGGGAACACTGGGAGACAAAGACATGAAACTGTGACATGTCAGTAGGCTCCCCTGGAAGTTCCCTGCAACCCCCAAAACCAAACTGGAAGATGAGAACACGGAAAGGAAACCAGTGATGTGTGCTGCTCTCAATGTGTGGTCCTCAAAAACAGTCCTTTCTCTTACACAGGTATTGCATAAATTATGAAAGGGAGAATTGAATAGGAAAAAAAATCCTTTTACTCACCAACAATAATAGCAGAACAGAAGTAACAGTCCTTGAGAATCACTTGGCAATGGACCCATTTAGCATGGCAGACTTTTTGGTATAAAGATGATACAGACTCTTTTATTGACTGAATTTGAGAGCTTCAGATTAATTTGCATCACATTCAGCCTGGCATCCTATCTGGTTAAAAAGTATGAAGCCCAACACGAAGTCTTGAAATGGTGATCTGATTATTACCTAGAATCGATCTGGGTTCATAACACGGTGAAGTTCAGTTACAGAGTCAGCGAAATACTCAGTTCATTCGTTCCTCGGTCTCATAAGCATTTGTGGGTATAGGTGGAGATGGGATGAAGAAGGGCCGCCTGACGGCTGTAGGAACCGTAACTCCCCACATGCTAGATTTGGACGTTCACCAGAGACAACCTGCATCTCGGAGAGCAGACATTGCCACCCTAAGAGGGCTCCGGTCAGTTCCAGAGCAGCTACTAGGGCCTCAGTTAAAAAAGAGAGAGAGAGTGCCCTGTTCCTGGATGCCTACGGGAGAGAGAAAGGGTGTGTGGCAAACACAATTCATTGTCTACACAAACCACAAACACACACCTGCCTTCATCTTTTTCTAATAGTCAGAAGGTGGAGGAAGATGCCTTACCCAGCACATACGGACTGTCCTATGAGGAGCACGCAGGACCATGGTAGCCAGTGAGAAGTAAGTGAACTCCTTCTGTGAGGTTTCTGAGAAAGCCTTTCTTAGATTTTTTTTTGTTTTTAATTGAGACAGAGTCTCGCTTTGTCACCCTCGGTACAGTGCTGTGGCGTCCTAGCTCACAGCAAGCTTGGGCTCAAGCGATTCTCTTGCCTCTCTTGATTACTCTCTCCTAGTAGCTGGGCCTACAGGCGCCCGCCACAACACCTGGCTATTTTTGTTGGTGTTGTTGTTTGTTTGTTGAGCAGGCCTGGACTGGCTTCAAACCTACCAGCCTCGGAGCATGTGGCCGGTACCCTAACCACTGAGCTACTGGTGCCCCTTTCTTAAAAAAAGGAAAGCCCCTTTTTGGTCATTCCCTCCCTTTTGATGTCAGGGTGGGAAGGTTATAGATGCAGTAGCTGTCTGAGACCACGAGGAAAGGACTAAGAAACCCCCAGAGCCACCGAGCCCACGACAACACCACGAACCTCGGCCTCCTTGCTATTATGGATTAGGTGTTCTTGGTACTTGTACCTAAAACCCTTCCTGACAAAGGAATCTTGTGATTTTTTAGAACAGGCCCCTTGGCAATACAAAACTGTTGGAGAGATCTGTTTGAAATGTCTGACAAAGTTACTGATTCCTGAAGACATATCCATGATCCCCATGATACCTGAAACTCTAGGAGTAGGAGGATGGAAGTTAGTTCCTCTTGCAGAAGAGAACGACCCATTAATTAATTCTGTGATACCCTCACCAAATGCATTCTTTAGTAGCATTCTGCGAAAATCTGGCAAGTGTCTGTGCCAGAACTGAAGCGTCCAGGGATATCCTTATTAATATTGAGATGAGAATAAAAAGTAAGTTATAGAGAGTGAAGGTCCCCAGAGAGAACTGTAGACAGAAACTCTCGATCACATACACAATCATTTGGGGATAACCTCTCCTTCCTCCCCTTCCACAAAAGAATACCACTTTTACTGAATTATTCACTTCACTATGGTAGCCAATTTTCCTTTTCCATTTTTCCAGCACATCTAAACTGTTGCAATGACAAAGACTGTGCCTACTGTACTAGGAACTTAATACGCATCTAACTCAAAGGGTGTGCTCACCTAGGAAAGAGGAGGTAGGGCCTAGCCATGAAGCCAAGGAGCACTGACAGCAGGTGCCTGGGTTCTATCACAGATCCAACTCTCGTAAGCTCTCTGTTTTGCTATCTTGTGCCCCGGTTTTCTCATCTATAAATGGAAATAATAAGTAGCTCCTCTGTCTGAGTTGTAAAGACTAACACACTTAATGTATGTTGAGTGCTTATATGGGACCTGTCACTTTGAATATTAGCGTCACTATTACTCATTTTCTAGATGGGGTTATTGAAGCTCAGAGAGGCTAAGGAACTTCTCCAAGGTTTCCCAGCCAGTAATAAAGCTATCTCAAAATGTTTTTCTAGTTTACTTAACATTATTATAATTTATCTTTGGTGCTATTTTAGAAAATGTGGTAGACATTACTAGTGCTCACAAATATTCTCCTTGACTTTAAGAATATACTGGAGACCACACACTTCCCAGAACTCTCACAATTAGGCAATTGTTACCAATTCGGGCTGATGAAATGTGAGTGGATGAGACTTGCGTATGTCAATGAGACACATCCTATGGGATTCCCCATTCGGTAACGCCCAACCAAAGTTCCAGAAGTTGAATCTCCACCAACCTGGAGCACAGAGAAACTAAATAGAGCAGGCTGAACACCAGAACCATCATCCTTACCTAAATTCTTTTATAAAAAGCAAGATATAAACTTTTATGTGTTAAGCACTGAAATTCAAGTGTTGTAACTGTAGAATTAGCCTAGCCTATCTCAACTAATAATAAAGATTCCAAATACCGTATATAACAAAAGACAGAGTATTGACTTAATCTTCTACTCAATTAGTATGATGTTATCCTAGTAGCACATTGGAGATCATGCTTACCATTTGGGGGGTGATTGTGGGAGGAAGTTCATCTGACATAATGGGTTATAATGAGCCATAAGGAAAAGTTCACTTTCCTTTGTGGAAAGCAGTATGGAGAATCCTCAAAGAGCTAAAAGTAGACCTTTCATTTGATCCCACAGTCCCTTTATTCAGTATCTACCCAGAAGAAAAAAAATTATTTTACCATAAGGACATTTGTGCTGGAATGTTTATAGCAGCTCGATTCACAGTTGCAAAGAAGTGGGAGCAACCCAAGTGCCCATCAGCCCTTGAATGAATAAATAAACTGTGGTATACAGATTCCATGGGATACTATGGAGGCATAGAGAAAGATGGAGACTTCACATCTTTTATTTTTACTGGAAGGATTTGGAGAACATCCTCTTAAGTATCACAAGAATGGAAAAGCAAGGATCAATGTACTCGATACTAATATGAAACTAGTGGATGACTACACGCCCACATGAGAGAAAGGCACAATTAAATTCTAGAAGGGGAAGGGGGAAGGGGAGGGAGTTTAGTAAGCTCTCACCTATCAGATACAACCTAAAGGTATATGGCACACCTCCTGGGTGAAGTGCTCAGCTGCAACTTGGACTTTACCTAACAAACCGCAACAACATAACCTAATTGCATGTACCCTTCTATTACTCTGGGGTGGGGGGGAACCTGGCCTAGCGTCATACTGAAACACAAAGTCTGATTAGACTAACAAAGCAGGCCTCTTTACCTCGTTGCCCACTTGCTCTGGCAGTGGAAGCCCATTTGCTGTCTATGGTGAAGGTATCTTGCTCTGTAAGCCTATACCTTGCTCTTACTCAATAAACTTTGTTTTGTGCCTGCCTTAAAAAAATCAAATAGAATATGTATCTATTTGATAGCTCTTATGTCTACCAAGAGGGCATGAAGACAAATGAAGGCTAGAGTACTAATAATTTCACTGAACAAAAACTAGTAGATCATACCAGAAACCATCAAAGGCTCTCCTTACATTGTAAGGAAAGACATACAGCTGTCATTCTGTCATGGTAGGTGGCTGAACTATGTCTATTCTCCAACAAAGTACACTGATGGAAGATTGATTAGTGCAGGTGAGCAGAGCTTTGCTATTGACACACTTCATGGGTCATGATTAGGCCATAGTGGGGGCATCCATCCCAGGGGATAGGTTTAAAAAAAGAAAAAGCAAATCTTATTTAACCTAAAAAAAAAAAAAGAAAAAGCAAATCTTACCAACATTTAACCTATTTTACGAATGTTACTAATATTTTTTGCACATTTGTAAATAAGTATCAACAATATATGAACAATTTATAAATAAAAACAATCGGTTGGAGTGTGTGCACAATTTTTTTCCCTGACAGCACTCAGTTATCAATAACATCAAGGCTCTATAGGTACTATAGTGTCCACACTCACTTAATACAAATTACACACTGATTTTGATGCAGCCATCCAAATATATTGATCTGCTATGCTTTAAGTACCTCCAGGGGACATACTCACTTTTCAGATGTCTGGTCCCAATCTGGTAGTAATGTCCTTGTGTAGGCTGGACACCGCAATCATAGATACATACAGAAGTTGAAGGAGGACGTGCCATTTTGCAAATGCTGTGATATTACATTTAGAAGATAAATATATAGAGTACCACTACACCACAGAACAGCAAATTAAGAAATCAACCGACTTTGTAATTGTTAAATCCACTGCTTTTTAGTTCCCCAGATTGTGTAGGACATTACACTACCCACTAGTTAGTAGTAGCATGGTGGTCCATACTAAAATAGGAAGACAGAAAATATGGAAGTAAACCCATGAGTGAGCATGTTGAGTTGAAATAGTGGTAAGTGCCATGGAGAAAAAAGAACAGGGAGATGTGATGGGTAGCAGCGCGGGAGAGGGAAGGGAGCACGGTAGATTATGCACTCGAAGAAGATGGCACGCAGCAAAGACCTAAACGAGAAGGACCCCTTCGTGCAAAACTCTGGGCCTGCCATTCTCAGGGAGGTGATGTCCTCAGAGGACCTCAACAGAGCAGAAGCTCAAGTTCGGACTTACTGTACAAGATTCAATAGAAGCACCATCTTTTGTGTATGTCAAAAATAGCTTCTTATATAGGGTAATTGTGTTTGGGGATGTTTAAAGTAAAATGAACTTCACTCCGTGGTCATTCTCTGACAATCCCAGGATATGTTTATGTGTTACTATTTGCAACATTTCCCTGTTATGTTAAAATTTAAAACAGATTTCAGCTCTTTCCTGGTCACCCGGAAAGCTCATGCATGTACATAACCCACTGTTCTGTGGTCAGAGGAATCTCCAAGCCTCCCCAAAGCAATGAATGAAACAGACACCACCAAGATTGCCCTGCATTTCTTATTTTTACAAGGCCACTTAAGTGAGAAGAGATCCTTGCATAGGGACGTGGCAAAGCCAAAATCCTCCAACTGCTTTCTCCTGCACTACCAGGCACTGAATTGAGAAATGTGGTAAATTCAGTGGCTTCTTAAGAAGTCACAGTCCAGTGACAGATCAGCCCAACCAAGTTTGCAAAACATTCTACTTGGAACACCATAATTCTTTGCCTCTCTGAAAAGGAAGGTAAGTGCGGAAGAAAGGAAGACAGCGGCTTCTGACTACAAGTCTGGGGGACTTATGCTGCTCTCTACTCCACGTTCTGCAGGAGTCCCATGTCACAAATTCGAATCAGCAGAGCTCAGAGAACCTTGGGCATCACCAAAAGGCTTGTACAACTTACCTCTGTCGCTAATATCTGCATAGAAGATCATAGCAGAACCCACTCACACTATAAGGACCTTGACCTTCCAACCAAAATGGCCCTAGTGGGGTGTTTACTGGGGTCCGAAGGAGGGAGAAGTATGTGAGGTCTCTTGCCTCAGGTGCAAATTTGAAGAGCACACCAAATGACTCAGTCACCAATATAAAGAACATTTTAATGCAACATTTAAAAAATCGACATTCATGCAAAAAATCGATAATGAACCAAAGATCGAAATTCTAAATAAAAGCGTTATTACCGATTTCTCAAAAAAAAAAAAAAATCTGAGGCTGAGCCTTCCAAGTGGAGGGGCAGCATCAGTGAAGGCCCTAGGAGAGGAACAGAATCTGTCCTGTTTGAAATGACAAGAAAGCTTGTGGCTAGACATAATGGCCGAGAACAGAGAAAAGGACATGAATGCAGGGACAAGACTGTATGGCCTCATCAGAGATCCTGAGAAGGAGTTTAGACCTCATTAGGAACCAACTGGAAGAGAGAGTAAGCAGATAATCGACAAGATCTGATTTACATTTTTAAAAGATGACTCTGGCAGCTATGAGCAAATAGATTTTAGGAGAAAAAGAGGCCACGAAGATCAGACAATAGACAGGATTATTCACAATAGTCAAAAGGTAGAAGCAACGCGAGTGTCCATCAGTGGAGGAATGAATGAATAAAATGTGTACGCCCATGCCAAGGAATAGAATTCAACTTTAAAAAGAAAGGAAATTCTCACACATGCCACAACAGGACATCATGCTACATGAAATAAACTAGTCGCAAAGGGAGAAATATTGTATGATACCACTTATGTGAGGTGCCTAGAATAGACAGATTCAGAGACAGAAACTAGAATAGTGGTTGATGGAGTGGAGGAAAGGGGGAAGTGGGCATTGCTTTTTAATGGGTTTAAAGTTTCAGTTTGGAAGAAGAACAAGTTCTGGAAATGGAAGGTGGTGAGGATTGCACAATAATGTGAATGCTCTTAACACCGCCATGCTGCACATTTTAGAACTGTTAAAATAATAAGTACTATGTTTAATACAGATGCTATTCAACTTACACCCCAGTAAGCCCATCACAAGCTGAAAATATTGTGAGTCTAAATGCATTTAATGCACCATAGCTTAGTCTAGCCTACCTTAAACATGCTGACAACAATTATATTAGTTGACAGGCAAAATCATCTAACACAAAGTCTATTTTGTAATAAAGTGCTGAATAGCTCATGTAATTTGTTGAATATTGTACTCAAAGTGAACAATACAGTGGTTGTATAGGTATTTGAAGTACGGCTTCTCACTTTCTCACCATTGCAAAGTCAAACCATCAGAAGTTGGAGACCATCTTCATATTTTACCACAAAACAAATATTAAGATGTTTAAAAGACAAAAAACAAGAAAGACCAGGCAGGGATGATGGTAGCTTGAACTACCATCATTAGGTTAGTGGAAGTAAATAAATAAGGGGTATAGTTTGTAGGTAAAATCTAGAGGACTTGGCCGGGTGTTGTGGCAGGCACCTGTAGTCCCAGCTACTTGGGAGGCGAAGGCAGGAGACTCGCTTGAGCCCAGGAATTAGAGGTTGCTGTGAGCTGTGATATCACAGCACTCTATCCAGGGTGACAGCTCGAGGCGCTGTCTAAATAAATAAATTAATTAATTAATTAAAATTAAAATTAAAAATTAAAAAAAAAAAGAATCTAGAGGACTTTGGGGTCGATTGAGGAAGGCAATGAAGAGGAAAAGTGTGAAGATGAAAGGACTCAAGAGGCTCGGCGCCCGTTAAGTTAGGGTGCTGGCCACATGCACTGGGGATGGTGTTTAGCCTGGGCCTGCTCAACAACAATGACAACTACAACAAAAAAATAGCTGGGCATCCTGGTGGGCACCTGTAGTCACAGCTACTCAGGAGGCTGAGGCAAGAGAGTAGCTTAAGCCCAACAGTTTGAGGGTGCTGTGAGCTGTGATGCCTCGGCACTCTACCGAGGGTGACAAAGAAAGACTCTGTCAAAAAAAAAAAAAAAAGAAAGGCCTTAAGAATGACTTCTAGGTTTTTGGCCTGATCGAGTGGTTATATGGTGGCGTCATCCACAGAGCTGAGAAAGACCTGAAGCTTGTGATGGTGATGACAAACAGGAAGAATACAAATCCAGAGTTCTATTTTGGATATAATAGGTTTGAAGTGCCTTCTAGCACCCCAGCAAGCACAGGTGTCACATTGACGGTCAAACATTACGTCTGGAGGGCAGAGGGAAGGCTGTGCCAGAGACGTGAATCTGGAAGTCACTAGTATAGAAAGCCCTAAAAAGGCTTTCTTAACAGTGGGAGAAGGCTGTAATACTTCTTATACTAGGCTTGAGAGTTCAAAATATATACTCCAAGAAAGTAGAATAGCTTTGAACATAAAACACTCAAACAATTTTTTTAACTAGAGAAAGTTGAAGTAAGATGGGAAGAAAATCCTCTTCATGAAGCCCCTGAAGAATCCCCCAATCTCCCCAGCTCTGGGGAGAGGTTATGCACAAATGCTCATGATCTTCAATGGTCCTTAAACTTGTTCTGTATTTGCCTTGTAATGATAACTAGCTTTTCTCATGTAGATGTTAGCTTTCCAGTTAATACTCCCAAGGTGAGTAATATGTATAGCAATTCATCACCCTACAATTAATGCAATGCCTCACACATAAAAGTCACCTCGTACATGAGCCCATTGGTTCCCTGATGCCCGGAGGAAATCACCAAGATCCTTGTCCAGTAAGGAGAAGAGTTCTCTTTTCCAGAGAAAAGCAGCAGGATAAAATGTGATATTGCAATTACTGACAATTTTTTTCAGAGCCAGCATCCTACTTTTTCTTTCTTTCTTTCTTTTTTTTTTTTTTTGCTAACTTTTCTGAGAAAAACAGTCTAAATTATTAAAATGAAATGACAAATTCAAAAGGTCAATGCTACTTCTTCCCTGTGAACTGAATATGTCTGGCACAATAGGAGCTTGGAAGGATACTTGTTAGTAGAGATATAATTTAATCTAAAAAGTATCGGTTATCATAAAGTGATGGGCAGGGAAATCTCTAGGATCAAAGCATTCTGCTATTCCATGTCAAGTAGAATTCAAAATAGGTTAGTAGCCCTTGTCACTCCCACTCGTTCACTCAACAAACATTCACTGATTATCTACCATGGGCCAGATACCCATCAATAAGACTTACCCTCAATTCTCAAGTAACTCATAGTTAACCTTCACAGTCAAGTTTCCTGTATATAATGTGAAGTAGAAAAGATATTTTCAGGGATCCAGGTGTCTGTGGATGAAACAGGGCAAAAGCAAGGTTTCCTCCAAACCAGAATGTATTCAGCTGGGAAGCTTTTAAATAACACGTGATAGAAAATCAACCTGTGGATGAGCAATATGTCATTGGGTGACTGAAAGCTTTCTCTCATTCTAAGGATCAAAATGATGACATACGTTTGTCGAAAACAGCTGCTTTACCAATGACATTGACACATCTAGAGAAGGAAGTAGCCTTTTAGAAGAAGAGTGGGAGAAAGTCAGAAGTAAACCAGCTGGTGGTGGTTACCAGCCTTGCCAAGGACTGGAAGATCAGGTTCTGGGAGTCAGCCCTCCAGGTGGCAAAGGTAGGTCTGTAGGTCTGTGCCCTGGAGGTGACTGCATCTGATTAGCAAGGCCCCTGGAATTCAAATCACACAACGCATCCCCCAAGTTCTGATTCCATATACATCAAGCATGTTACTCATTACGATTTGGGCTCTCATTTAGATTTCCCTTTGCTGGTGAGGAAACAGTTCTACCTTGTCTTCTTATGATTATAGTTTTTATTTTGATTAAATAAGTTGGCATTCTGGTTTACAAATCAGGTTCATATGAACTTTGTTCATGTGAGTCTCAGGGTGCTGAATGCATCAAATTTCAGAGCTTGCAAATCTGGAGACTCTACTTTAAATTCATCAAGGTAAATGCCAAACTGTGAGACTGTTTGGCAGGCAGCCAGCTGACCTCCCCAGGCAATACCCTAACCACAGCCTAGTTGCGCTTTCAAGCCCCAACAGAATTCCCTAGAAACTTTAATATGGATAATCTTAACATGGCTGTTAGTAAGTAATACCGCTTCACTTTTGATATTTTTCTTCTTCTTCACTGAGTAATCTGACCTATTGGGTTTTCATTTTACATTGGATTTTTAGGTCATGAATGGAGAAAAGTGGTCATAATTTTTGTTTAATCTTGAGATATACTTTCTAGAGTCAGGGGGACATTTCATGCCTAGGTCTAAGCTCCCAATTTCTACCTGTCCCCCCCCCAAAAAAAACTGGTGAAAATCATCACTTTGGGGAACAGAGTTTGTGGTATTCACGCACACATTAAAAACATGAACAGGACATACTATAGCAGAGAGGTAACATAAATATGATACAGCAGAAACAAACCAGCCTATACCTTTGAATTTGTGAGTGAGTTCTCCTAATGAGAGCTGTCAGATGCTTGTTACTACAAAATAAATGCCTTTTGGCTGCTTTTTTTTTTGCTCCTGATTAAAAAGAAAGCAAAACTGTAACACAATTCTTAAACAAATTTTAAATGGTATCATCATTTGCTAATGCTTTTTTTACAATTCAGTTCATCACTGCAGGCAAATCAGTTTCTCATTCATAAATTCGCTGATTGTCAAAACAATGTACAGGATCGTTTATTATACTGTAATATGTCTTGGAAAGCAATCATAACATAAAGAAGACTTTCTCTTATATAAAGGACAGCCTATTTTGATATATTTTAAACTTAAGCCCTGATTGGCTGTTCACTAATTTGTTGCTGTGAGCAACATAATAACTTGTATTGGAAATCTTCAGGATTTCAGTCGCCCTGTAATGTATCTGGATTTCTGAGCTGGTCCCCACCCCCACCCCCACCTTTCTTTTCACTTTGATATATCTGGTTTTCCAGGTAGGAAAATTTAATCACTTTCCCTAAAACTATTTCTGCTTAGAATTTATAATTTATAACATTCAAGAATCACACAAGAGTATGTAGATTATTGTTCAGCATATTCAAATGCTTAGGGACAAACAAGAAAAACTGATTGACTTACCCAAAAGATAATTTATTGGCAGTGTATTAGTTTCCAAGGATTGTTGTAAAAATAAACCATGAACTAGGTGACTTAAAAGTATAGCAATGTGTTGTCTCACAGTTCTGGGAGCTAGAGGTTCAAAATCAAGATGTTCACAGGGCCAGATTTGCACCAGAGACTCTAGGGACGAATCCTTTCTCATTTTTTCCAGCTTCTAGCAGGTTCCAGCAGTCCTTGGCCTTGGGCCTGTGGATAGGTCACGCCACTCTCTGCCTCTGTAATCACATGGCATTCTCCCATCTGTCTATGTGTTGTTTCTTCTCTTCTTATAAAGACTCCAGTTATATTAGGATCCACCCTAATCCAGTATGGCTTTACCTGAATAGGATTATAACTGCAAAGAACCTATTTCCAAATAAGTTCATATTTATAAGCTCTAAGGTTAGGGGTGAGACTGAGAATAGTAAGTCCAGAGGGCCAGGAGCCAGGAATATGCTGGTCAGCACACGTTACTGAGATGTATGGTGTCCAGTCTTTCATTTGGTCATTGGCTTGTTTATCTCAGAGTCAAAGTTGCAAGACTGTGCATCTGAATGGCCAAGTTTGGATGCCACTTGCCCAACTCCTGATAGCACCGAGGCAGGGAAAGTGAGAGTCTGTCTTCTTCAGCTACTGTATTGTGAGGGAACACCTGGATCAGCTCCCCAACAGGGAAGAAGCCAATACCCCAAAGAAGCCAGTTGCCATTAGGAAGGTAGAATGGAGTCTAGGCTGCTAAAAATGAAATAACTGTACTTTTCCATTTTTATGGCTGCTTGCAATCAAGTGTGATAAAGAAACTGAATTCTCTAAATTCATTGCAGCTTATCTGCTTGACACCAGGATGCACAAGAAACCAGGTTTACAAGTCAAAAATCACTTGTCTAAAACCATTGAGCCCAGACACACTTCAGAAATTAGAATTTTTCAGAGTTTAGAAAGGTAATGACTATGGGATACCTACCATTTGTAACATCCCAGCAGGGTATGCAACGGCATCCCATAAATCAAATGCATAAATGTTTCTGCAGTAATTTTTTTTTGTTACTTGTACTAAATTGATAAAGACCCAAAAGACCAAAATAACCTCATGGCAGTCTAGGTGAGGGGTGGGCACTGAATGACTTCAGGTCAGATCAGGTTTTGCTATCAAACTAGTTGATTTCTTAAAATTGCAGATTTTTTAGAACTTTCAGGGTTTTGGAACTATAGACAGGGAACTACAAACTATATTTTTCCCTGAAATTCCCAAAGTCATGAAATCCAGGCAAATACAAGTTAAGCTACTCATAAAATGCCATGAATGATTCTACTATACTCTACAACCTACATATGAACTCAACATGTGATCTACAATATGCTATGTGAACAATCTAAAATCTCAATCTATAATCTACATTTAGCACATAACTCAGTATACAACCAGTCTATAAAGTCTTCAGTTATCATGTGGCCTTGGACTCATGACATAGTCAAAGAAGAAAAATGAAGACCCCCCCAAAAGGGCAGTTGTCTTCCAACCAGATCATTTAAGGATATGTTTGTACCATGTCCAAATGAAAGTTAAATATCTTCACATCAGCTGAATTCATATAAATTCATAGAGGCCCACAGTTATTTATTTTTTGTCTATGAATTACTGTCATTTTTTTTCAGACCAAAAGAAATCTCTTTAAGTGATATGCCTCTGTTTTGTATAAGAATCCAATTTTGCTCAATGAACATGATTATTATTACACAGAGGAAGAAAGATAAATTATGACCAATGTCAAAATGGTTTGTTTTTCTTGATTTTTACCTTTGTTTTTAATGTCCTTACATTGTCCTGATCAAGGTATAACAAGGCCCAAGTCACAAAAGGAAAAGAATGTCTCCTCTTTGAGAAACTTTTAAAATGCTATTTTTAAATGTGTGAATTTCCACTGAGAGAAAGAAAGTGGAAGTAAATGGCACATCAGGTTCATGGATCAGCAGATTTAATGTTATTAAGATATCATTTCTCATGAATTGATCTATAGATTCAACATAACATTAAGCAAAATACCAGTAGTATTTTTTTAACAAATTAATGTGTTAATTTATATGGAAATGCAAAAGACTTGGAATAGCCAATATAATTTTGAAAATAAAATCAAATGACTAATTTACCTGATTTCAAGAATTATTAGAGAGCTTTAATAATCAAGACAGTATGCTAAATAGGCATATAGACTAATAGGACAGGGGACGGTCCAGATATAGACCTGTCCAAAAATGCTAACTGATTTTTGATAAATATGCTCAGGTAATTCAATGCAGAAAACATAACTGTTTCAAAATACTATGTTAGAACAACCACATATTCATAAGTAAAAGGAAATAAATATAGACCCCTACCTCACACCATGTGCAAAAATTAGTTCAAAATGGATCAGAGGCCCAAGCATTAAAGATAAAATTACAAAGCATTTTCTTAAATAGGAGAAAAAATTTGTTTGACCTTGGTAGAGATTTCTTAGATCATAAAAAGCATCTATGGAGAAAGAGAAATGATATATTGGATTTCATCAAAATTAAAACATTCTGTTCTTTGAAAGACACCTCTAAGAAAAGGAAATATTTGTTTGACAAAGACTTGTATCCAGGACATACAAAAACTACTACAACTCAATAGTAAGAAGGCAGCTATCTAATTTTAGAAATGGGCAAATGATTTTTAACAGACACTTCATGAAAAAAGATACATAAATGGCATAAATGGCAGGTATTCAACATTAATTATTTTTATTATGAAAATGCAAACTAAACCCACAAAATATACACACCCATTAGAATGGCCAAAATTTTAAAAACCTACAATATCAAAGTTTGATGAGAATATGGCTTAATGGGAATTCTAATACATCGCTAGTGGGGAGATGAAATGGTATAACTCGTAGACACAGTTTAAGAATTTCTTAAAATGTTAATAAATACACTTACCATCTTAAAATGTTAATAAATACACTTACTATAGGACCTAACAATTCTATTCTTGGATATGTATCCAAAAGAAATGAAAATATATGTTAACACAAGAACTTATAATGAATATTTATAGGAACTTGATTCATAATAACCGAAAACTAGGAACAGCTCAAATGTCCATCAACAGATGACGGACAAATTGTCATATATTTATATCATGGAATTCAGCAATGAAAAAGAAAATGCTAAGCCAGGTGTGGTGGCTCATGCCTGTAATCCTAGTACTTTGGGAGGCTGAGGTGGGTGGATCCTTTGAGCTCAGGAGTTCAACACCAGCCTGAGCAAGAGCAAGACCTCATCTCTATTAAAAATAGAAAAAAAACCAGACAGGTTTTGTTGGGCCCCTATAGTCCCAGCAACTTGGGAAGCTGAAGCAAGAGGATCTCTTAAGCCCAAGAACTTGAGGTTGTTGTGAGCTATGACATCATGGCACTCTACCGGGTGACCGAGAGAGACTCTGTCTCAGAAAAAAAAAAAAAAGAGAGAGAGCGAGATAAACAAAACAAGAAAAAGAATATGCTATTGATACATGCACTGTCATAGATGAATCTCAAAAACGTAACACTTAGCAAAAGAAACCAGATGTAAAAGAGTATTTGATTTATATGAAACATTAGAAAAGAAAAATCTAATCTTTAGGACCAGGAGTGGGCTGGTAGTTACCAGGTGTTGATGTGGAAGGGACAGTGGTTAGGAAGGGCACAAGAGAAAATTATGAAAATGTCCTTTATTTTGATTTTGAGGGTGATTACATGGAATATGTACATAGGTTGGAATTGATTGAATTTTACTCTTAAAATGGATTCATTTTTACTATATGTAAATAGCACCTCCTTAGAGGTTTTTACAAAACCTATCTTCATTCTGGTCCCTGAGAATTTAATGCTCCAGGGCGAGGCAAGACTGGGGCTCTCCTTAACAATGCTCTTGTAGGCTCTTCCTATAGGTCAGTGTGCTCCTGAATCATATGGCATTTGGATTTGAAGTATTTATTTGTAATATTTGAGAGAATCACTGGAAACCTCATGGAAGTTAACATAAATTGAAGTCAGTTAAGTACATGTTCATAATTAAATGTAAAAAAAATATGTAAAAGTAATGCCCACAATTAAAAGTGAGCTTAGAGGGTGTGTATATTCCCAAGGACTACTGTAACAACGTGTCACAAACAGCATGGCTTAAAACAAAGGAAGTTTATTGTCTCACAGTTCAGGAGGCTAGCAGTCCAAAATCAAGGTGTTGGCAAGGCCATTCTCCTCTAAAAACTACGGGGGAATACTTCCTTGCCTCTTCCTAATTTCTTTTGGTTTGTTGGCAATCTTTGGTGTTCCTTGACTTATAGCTGCATAACTTTATATTATTTTATTTTATTTTTTGAGACAGAGTTTCACTATGTCACCCTCAGTAGGGTATCATGGCATCACAGCTCACAGCAACCTCAAACTCTTGGGCTCAAGCAATTCTCTTGCCTCAACCTCCCAAGTAGCAGGGACTATGGGTGCCGCCACAACGTCTGGCTATTTTTAGAGACAGGGTCTTGTTCTAGCTCGAGCAGGTCTTAAAATTGTGAGCTCAGGTGATCCACCCTCTTTGACCTCCCAGAGTGCTAGAAATACAAACATGAGCCACCGTGCCCAGCCTTATAGTTGCATAACTTTAATTTTCACCTTTCTAGTTATGTGGAATTCTCCCTATGTGTGTCTATCTGCACATGACAATCTTCTTATAAGGACATTGGTCAGATTGAATTTGGGGTCCACTCTACTAAATTATGGCCTCATCTTAGCTAATTACATCTATGATAGCCCTATTTCCAAGTGAGGTCATATTTTGGGGAACCTAAGTTTAGGACTTCCCCCCTCTTTGGGGGGAAAGGAGGGATGCAATTCAACCAACTGCAAAGGGTTAAAATTTGGAAATCATCATATATTTTCAAGAAGATAAGAGAATCAATCTACTTCTATCTCTTACTGATCAAAAGTAAAGGATTTATTAACTTATTCTTTCATTTATTCAGTAATCCATTCATTTATTCATTTATTTAATAAATACCTACAAAGTGCCAAGTCTCATGCTGGACACTGAAGGTATAAAGAAAAAAAAAAAACACCCTAGATCCTACTGTCATAGAACCAGGGTCTTATAATGAGACAAGTAAAAAAGTATTAAAAATATCTTAGGGAAGGCACCACCATAGAAATGCATTCAAAGTTCAAAGGTGGCAGAAGAAGAGAGTGCCTGCTTAGGCCTGAGCATTTCTGGAAGATGGTGACATTTGGCCTGGGGCCTCCAGAAGAAGCAGTCTTTCTCTAGCAAGGAAGAGGGACAGAGTTAGAGCACAGAGATTGCCTTTTTTTCCAGGTAAAGAGAAGAGCTTAACTTAAGACATAGAAGCATAAAAACACTAGCATGGTGAGGACATTAATAGTAGTTCAAGGTTACTGGGCAGTAGGTATGAGGAAGGGGAGAGAAAAAGCCTAGAAGAAAAGTTGAGGCCAAACAGGGAGCAGCCTTTTTCACTATGGCCAAAATTTAGATGTTAGCTTATTGGAAAATGCAAAGCCAATTAAAAGTTTTTAAGCAAAGAAGTAATAATATTTGTATCTGTAGGCAGAGAGGTAATACCCATGTTCATAGGGGTAGAATTTATTAAAATGAGCGTCTACAAAGGGAGACCAATCAGGTGGCCCACCTGAATTAAGGCAGTAACAGTAACACAGGAAACCCAGGAAACTTCCAGAGGTATTTACAAGGGAGAATGAGGGTGGCACCTGTGGCTCAGTGAGTAGGGCGCCTGCCCCATATACCGAGAGTGGCGGGTTCAAACCCGGCCCTGGCCAAACTGCAACAAAAAATAGCCAGGCGTTGTGGCGGGCACCTGTGGTCTCAGCTACTCAGGAGGCTGAGGCAAGAGAATCGCCTGAGTCCAAGAGTTAGAGGTTACTGTGAGCTGTGACGCCACGGCACTCTACCAAGAAGAACAAAATGAGACTCTGTCTCTAAGAAATAAATAAATAAATAAATAAATAAATAAATAAATAAAATGAAATAAAATAAACGGGAGAATGAATAGAAACAGGCTAAGAAGGAAGAGCTCATTAATGGCTTTAAAGTTTTAAGTATGAAAGAGGATATGGGGAAGAAAGTGACATTTAAAATGTTGTATTATTTATTTATACTTCTCCCTTTTGTAAACAAATGGATTTGAGGGTGCCTTGCAGGAGTAGAAATATATAACAGGTTAAAAAAATAAAACAAATGAGAAAATGAAAGTAAAAAGAAATAAGTAGAAGTAAAATTAAAATTAGTACTCGAGATGCCTGCTGTGTGATTCATATGACTACTTGATACGAGGCAGATTTGGCTTGGAAGGTTTTTTGTTTTATTGTGTTTTGAGACACTCTTGCTGTGTCACTGGGGGTCAGAATACAGTGGCATCACCATAGCTCACAGCAACCTCAAACTCTTGGGTCCAAGCGATCCTCCTGTGTCAGCCTCCTGAGTAGCTGGCTAATTCTTTTAACTTTTTTGGAGATGGTGTTTCATTATGTTGATCAGAGGGGCCTTGAACTCTTGGCCGAAAGCAATCCTCCTCCTTGGCCTCCCAAAGTGCTAGAATCACAGGTGTGGGCGGTAAAGTTTGACCTGGCTTTGGGTTTCCTAGTGGCCAGAGCAAAGAGAGAAGTCTTCTCAGTGCAAGATCCGTGGTGTCCAAAGAGTAAAACTAAGAAGTCAGCTTTCCCAGGCACTCAGAGTGTAAAGAAATTTCTCCTATAGAAAGAGGCTAGTGTTTAGCACACATCCAACTGAAAAAGATAAAAATATGAACCCAGAATCCAAAAGCGAGTCTGTGCATGGCATTCCAGACTTGGGAATCCTTGCCAATATGTGCATATGTTCCTCAAAATTTTCATTGTTACCTTTTATGCCACCACGAATTCCATTAGCAGTGGAGAGCACATTTTTTTTCTGTTAAAAGCGAGAATACTGAGGATTATCAATGCAAGACTATACTGAGAAAACTGCCACCTCGTCACATTTTTCAAAAGAAACTTCAAAATGATTTCAAAACCTCAATTTACATGGCAGAATTCTATGTGAGGGGTGAATGGTACCACGCATAACTCCACTTCTGCACTTAAAATTGTCCAAGTCCCACCACAATTAATAGCAAAAGTGTCTTCTAGTTCCTATTGCACAGAACAATGACAGAAGTTTTTTTGTCACCACTTTTTTTCATGTCGTACGTGTGTATCCAGTAAATTCAATGCTGAGCAAATTATTTCAGAATAAGAGGCAATACTAATATTCCACCATGACCCAAACTTATTAAGATAACAAATGCTCACCACATGCCCAGCTATACTTTCTAGAAAAGATAAACTTTCAGATGTTCCCTGCTGATAACTTAGAGAAAGAACATGTACGCAAGGGACTTAAAATCTTGACGACCCCCAGCCCCCTCTTTTGACTTGCAGCTCTCAGCCTCACACGTGCAATCTACGTAGGGACTTGGAGTATTCATATGCGTTTGAAGAGACATTTGAGGGAATTCATTACTGCTGCTTAACTTTTTAAGCACATCCTGATGGCATCTGCCTAGAATTCCCCAGAAACTGCTGGATTGAAATCGTTATCAGTTTCACATATAATATCTCTGAAACCATCTGGCCCGAGAGTTTAGAGGAAACAGTCAAGCCAAATCCTTCTAGTAACTCTCTACCTGTTGACAATCTAAGTGTTTTTCTCCTCACCAACTAGAACAGGTCAAAATGTTCACATCACTCTATAGTCATTCTTGCTTTATGGTATAATACCCTTATTTAGACTGGATATAGACTTACCATTAAAACACAGAAAAATAATATCCATGTAGCCGTATGTCTTTATGACATAACACTTAATGTTTACATCATGAGGAGAACAGAAATCCAGCTTCTCTATCACTAAGGAATGCATTTCAAAGTCAACAAAAAGATCAAAGAAAACAGTGGCGCTCCTTGACATCGGAGCTTACTGTACCCATTCCTTCTGAAGCAAAAATGTTATTAATAAACAGTTATACAGGCACAGTATGGAAAATGAATTTTGAAGAACAGCAGTGTAAATACTGTATTTTGCTTTCGGGTTCAGTAGATATTTATCTTGAGTAACAGCTTAAAAGATTAACCAGCTATTCATTTCATAAGCTTGAACACACACCTCACAGTAGAAAACAAATTGGCATTTGGAGCTCCTGGATAAAGTGCTATTCAAAGTGGCTCCATAGTCATTAAAACATAGAGTTAGTTTTGTGAATGGCATCAGTGAAAAATCTTTCTTGTGTAAAGAAAGCAGTAGGAATAAACTTTAAGTCAAAGGCAAGTTCTTCTGGTCCCTCACCCACAATGTTTATCCCAGTGGGATATGATACAGTCGGTGCAATTGCTATGTTCCACAATAATTATAAAGAGCAATAACATGTGATATGAATAGAACACGTAACAAAGAACAGCAGTCGATGGTAAAATAAACCACTGGTTATGTCAAAACTAATAACTTATTTACTCGTGCAGAGTCAATGAGTTAAGAGGTCAAATGAGCCCCGTTGTTTAAGCCTTAAAAATAGTACACATGGCTTTTCTAGTTCATCATGTTCAAGTTCCTCCAGCACCGTTTCGAGGATTATGTGAAATTGGCTGGGTTTCATTAATGGCTTATGTAAGACATGTGCTTGCATCTCTGACAGAAAGGTCCAAGATATTCCGTGCAAGTGTTTGCCTTTTTGCAGCTTCTGGGAAGAAGAGGAGCATTAGAAGACTTCTTGTCATATATACAGCAGTCACTGTCATAGAAAACAGCATCTATCTTTTTTAGGAATGGAAGTAGTTGTACAACGTGACACCCAGCACATCTTTAAAATGTTACGTATCATAGGGTATTTTAAAAAAGCTGTGCACCTCTCATTCATCTTCCCATTTTACTTGGATTTAAAATGCAGAAATCTTTGCATTTTTATTTATAAATGTATAGGGGAAAAATCCATTTCAGACATATGCAACCTCATAAATTATGTTTGGCAGTTGAAACAGTATGTGCTTATGTCATGGCTTGAACATCCCCCTTTATTAGAATGCTATTTATTGCCAACAGCTGCACTGCTTAGCTAAGAAAGTTCTTGACACTAGCGATTGCTTTTCAGCACCACTGCTTCCGGCTGCTAACAGGGGCTTCTATTTCCAAATGAAGCCTCCCCTCTCAAGCCCTTCCTTCTGCTACACAGATACCTCCTGTCATCGTGACACTGGAGAATCAATGGGGGATGGGAACGCACCCACTCATGCTCTGTGATCTCCCAGGCTGCAAATCTCCCAGGGCTTTGGGATTTCTCGCCTAATAGCACTGGCCTGAGAGCTGTCAAATGCATTCAGGGAATCTACCCAACAGTAATGGATTTTTCAAAATTAAGATGTGAATTTAGCATGTGAGCAAAGGGTGTTTCAGAGTCCTTGTATTTCAGAAGAGAAAGATATGCTTGGTGCATATCAGCAGTAGACACTGGTCTCTACTTTATTACATTTTACAGCGGGGAAAACTAGACAAAGGTAATTACTCTTCTTCTGTTAAAGACTATTATTACACTTGCATGAACAGTTAACCCTGCTGTTATTTTCTCTGCTGCCTGTGTCGATGGCATCCAGACCATCCAAGCAGGAAAGGTAGAAATGGGGGTCTCAGCTCATTTCCGATTACACAGTAAGTCCACTTTGGAAGGTAATCTTCCAAACCACAAATGTGTGCACCAACACACCAGCACATTCCATTATTTGTTGACGGAATCTGTTTCCGAGTCTTCTGCACGCTAGTTTGAACACCGGCTCCTTTTTTCGATGCTTCTACACATAATTGGGCTCCCGGAGCCCATGGAGCTAACAGCAACAGTCAGTGACAGGAGGAGACCTCCCCTGTTAACATGGAAACGGGATTTCCCTGCTCTCTTCTAGAAAGGAAATTCCCTCCTGGTCAAGGTTGTGGCTGTCTATAGTGTGGGGAGGGTGAGATTTCAGAAGACACCTTAGCCTGTGATCCAGTGAGCTCTCTGGAAGTGGTGTCGGGCCCTCTAGCCTTCAGAAGCAGCCAATTTCTCCCCTTGACTAAACAAGAGGACAAGCAGAAAATAGATTTCTAATATTCCCTTTGAGAAACAGACAAAAAATTAGAACTTTGGGCCACTTTTTTTTCACAACCAAAAGCTCAGGCAGAGATAGGGCCTGAGTGTTCATTTCAGGCTTGAAAATGCAACTGTTAAACCTAAGATTTCTCTTTGGAGATAGAGTCATTGCTCCCTTCCTTGAATTTGCCTCCAATTCAGCAGGGAATTGGGTTAAAACAATACAGTTGTATGGCTATTATTTACCATAACATTCACCCGAGATTCACCACCCCCTTGGCAGACAAGTATTATTATCTGTATCATGACAGGGCAGAAACCAGAGCATGAGAAATTGTCACATCTGATTTTTCCTGGTGCCATCCACTGTGACTCAGAGGAGCTGATAGGGATGCCTTATACCCAACTTGGTTTTTTTGTTTTGTTTTGCTTTGTTCCCTCTTGGGCCACTCTCCAATATCAGATTGAGTCAAAAGAATAGGAAAGATAACACAGATTCAAAACAACACATGGAAAATTGAAGATGCTGAATGAAAAAGAAGGCTAGGTTTGGCGAATGTCTGTGTGTGTCTATATTGACAACAGGAGTCTGCAGGAGTGATCACAGAAGACTGTGAACTTCCTTGCACCTGGACCTTCTAGAAAAGAGAGAAAATGTAAATCTCAATGAAAATCGAGCTGGAGGGGAAGGAGGTGGAGATGGGTAGATTTACACCTATGGTACAGTGCACACTGTCTGGTTGAAGGGCACACTTATAAGTTGTACTCAATAGGTACAAAAACAAAGTATATAAATAAAACATGTGGGACCCCAATATTCTGAAATAAGTAAGTAAATAAATAAGTATCAACAAAGCAATGAAAATGCTAAAAGAATCTTCTGAAGAAAAGCAAAAAATATAATTTTGGATCATGTTACTCAACTCTTAAAATCATAGTGATTTGGCTCGGTGCCTTGTGGCTCAACGGGCTAAGGTGCCAGCCACATACACCTGAGCTGGCGGGTTCGAATCCAGCCTGGGCCTGCCAACCAACAATGACGGCTACAACCAAAAAATGGCTGGGTGTTGTGGCGGGCGCCTGTGGTCCCAGTTACTTGGGCAAGAGACTCGCTTGAACCCGGGAATTGGAGGTTGCTATGAGCTGTGATGCTACGGCACTCTATCCAGGGTGACAGCTTGAGGCTCTGTCTCAAAAAAAAATCATAGTGATTTGATTTTATAATTAATCTTGAACTATACTAGCATATCTTGAACTTTAGTTACAAATGCAATTAAAAAGAAGAGAGAGGAAGATGGCTGACAGGTAGCAACTCTCAACAGAGGCTCCTGAGCAGAGGAAGAAAAACTGGATGGAATCAGAATCTATGAAGCCAAAGACAAGGAGGTGAACCAAGAAAGAAGTTTGGCAAGCTGCAACTCCAAAGAAGAGCTTTCAAGGAAACAAATTTCAGGTATAAAGCCTATTGACTAAAGGACAGGAGACCCCTCCCCCAAGTAGGAGGCCTGCCTCAGGCTATCTGTGAATGAGCAGGGAACAAAAGACCTCTCATTTTACCTTGCTGGAGAGAGCCGATAAACTCCAGGTCTCTTTCTCCAGGGAAGTCCCACTTATGAACCTAGACACCACTCCACCAGACATAAAATTGTACAGATATTTTCCCCCACAAGTCCAAACTTCCAGTCCACTCTACCCTTCCTTGCATGGCGGTCTGAAGTTCTGCCCCCTGCACAGCACAGAGCATTTGGTCTTGTCCTGAGAGATCGGGGTATAGTGTGGACCACCAACCATCTGTGATTAATGGGGATTAATTGGCATCTGTGATTAATGGGGAAGAAAGAGGGTGTGGGAAGAAAGGGACACTCAGCAGGAGGAGCAGTCATCTAGTTATGACTGTGCCCAACCAGTGGTGGTGTTGACCCTCAATTTGGGCTGTATCTGGCAGGATGGGGTACAAAACCCCCAGCTCAGATTGCACCCACAGTGGGAAAGTGGTTGCCCCGTTTGGACTGAGTTCAGCAGACAGGGCTGTTCCCCAGCCCCTACTGGACTTATGAGCAGAGGCTTGCTAGGCATGGACTAAAACCTGAGAGCAAGGGCATGGTTCCCTGATTCCAACAGAACCCTTTAGCAGTGGCTTGCTGGGTGTGAACCAAGACATGCGGGCTAGGGCATGGTCTGGCGAGCAGGGCTGGTGAGCAGAGGCATATTGGGTGAGGATGAGACCTGCAGATGGGGTGTGGTGCCCTGACTCTAACAGAGCCTGAGAACAGGGGCTTGCCAGGCAGTGGACTGAGACTGGCAAGCAGAGGCATGGTCCCTTGATTCCAAATGGTCTGGCAAGCAGAGACTAGCTGGGTGTGGACTGAGACCAGTGGGTGGGAGCGTGGCCCCTGGCTCCAACTGAGCCTGTGAGCAGAGAAGTGGACAACAGTGTGGACTGAGTCTGGTGGGTGGGAGTGTGAATCCCTGGCTCCAATTGTGCTGTTGGAGACCCTTGAACCGCTCCCTGTTGAGCAGTGTTTGCACTGCCTAAGACAATTTAATTGGAACCTGTGTTTGGGGCTGTCCACTTGGGGACATTCTGAGGTTGACTTATGAAGTTCTGTAGCAGAAAAGAACTGAAGGTAGGGGCTGGGCACCACAGCTGTTTGTATCTCTTCACAGTCAAGATTTAAACCTAAGACTGTGGCTTCTTAGGAAAGGGTATAGGTTGGCTGATATCAAAAGAGAGCTAGCTTGCACTATCTCACCAAGGAGGTACTCAGAGTCTCTGGCCAAAACTCTGAAAGGGGCCTTCGTAAGGTTGTAGGAGATAAGCCACAATTACAAAGCCTAGCACTTTGATAAGGGGCTATCTCTACTACCTGGGAACCCCAATTCAATCTCATCCTACCAGTTCTAATCACCAAACAGTGGAAAATAAACATGGTGTGAACCCAACAGAACTCTGGCAACATGAAAAACAGAATAGATCAACCCTCCCAAGAAACAACAAAGGAGATACAACTAAAGATGCCATCCATAGACAAATGGTAGCAATGTCAGAAGTCAAATTCAGAATATGGATTGCAAATAAGATAAATAGAATGGAAGAAAAGATAGAAATTGAATTCCAAAGAGTAGTTCTAAAGTTATCTCAAGAAATTAATGAATTCAAAGCCCAAGTCACCAAAGATATGGACATAATGAGAAAGAGACAGCAGAGGTCAAGGAAACAAAAAAGTTAGTTGAGGACCTCCAGTTATACAGGGATACAGTAGAATCCCTCAGTAATAGAGTAGACCAAGCAGAAGAAAGGATTTCTGAAACTGAAGAAAAAGCTCTTTTGAATGTTCCCGAACAACCAAAGAGGCAGACAAATGGAGAGCAAAAACCGATCATTCCCTGAGAGAGTTGTGGGATCACTCCAAAAGATCAAACATCCATCTTATTATTTATTCCTGAAGGAGAAGAGGATGACCCTAAAGGTACAGATGCTCTACTCCAAGAGATTTTGGAGGAGAATTTCCCAGGCATTGCAAGAAATACAGAACTTCAGATAACAGACAGTTTCAGAACCCCAGAAAGACTCAATTCAAATAAAGCATCTCCTAGACACATTGTGATTAACTTTGCCAAAGTTAAGACAAAGGAGAAAATTCTGCAAACAGCCAGACATAAGAAAAGCATCACCTACAAAGGGAGAAGTATCAGAATGACTGCAGATCTCTCAGCTGAAATGTTTCAAGCCAGAAGAAGATGGTCATCGACCTTCAGTCTCCTAAAACAAAACAACTTCCAGTCCAGGATCCTATATCCAGCTAAACTGAGTTTCATTTGTGATGGAGAAATCAAATACCTTAATGACATAGACATGTTGAAGAAATTTGCTGTAACTAAACCAGCTCTCCAGGATTTTCTTACATCCCTCCTCCATGATGACCAGCACAATACTCTACCTCCAAAGTAAACTCACCCAGAAATTTTTGAACAAAACCCAACTTCCACAGTGGTGAAAGGATTAAAAATGTCCACTGGACATCTGAAAATCATGACACCCCAAACACAACCAGGCTTATCAATTCTCTCAATTAATATGAATGGTTTAAATTGTCCTCTAAAAAGGCACAGGCTGTCTGACTGGATACATAAACTCAGACCCGATATCTGTTGTATACAAGAATCTCACCTTACCATAAAGGATAATAATAGACTTAGGGTGAAGAGATGGAGTTGTATAATACAGGCAGATGGAAACTAGAAAAAAGCAGTGGTTGCAATTTTAGAAGCAGATACAATTGGCTTTAAACCAACAAACAAAAAGAAAGATAAGGAAGGTCACTACATATTTGTCAAAGAAAACACCCAACATGAAGAGATTTCAATAATTAACATTTATGTACCCTACCAGAATGCTCCTCAATTCCTAAAGCAGACCCCAATGGATACAAACAACTTTATACCTTCTGCACTATAATAGTTGGAGATTTTAACACCCCTTTGACAGTTTTGGATAGATCCTCCAAGAAGAAACTAAACAAAGAAATAATAGACTTGATCCTGGCCCTAGAACAAATGGACTTTACAGCCTTCTACAGAACATTTCACCCTAATAAAACTGAATATACATTCTTTTCATCAGCCCATGGGTCATCCTACAAAATAGATCATATCCTAGGACAGAAGTCTTACTCAGCAAATTTAAAAGTATAGAAATTATTCCTTGTATCTTCTTGGACCACCATGGAATAACAGTTGAAATCAACAGCAACAGAAATCTTCATACTCAAATAAAGTCATGGAAACTAAATAATCTTAGGCTGAATGATAGCTGAGTCAAAGACGAGATTACAAAGGAAATCACCAAATTTTTGGAACAAAATGATAATGAAGACACAAATTATCAAAACCTATGAGATACTTCAAAGGCAGTCCTAAGACGGAAATTTATAGCATTGGAAGCCTTTATCAAGAAAACAGAAAGAGAGGAAGCCAACAACTTAATGGCTCATCTCAAGCAACTGGAAAAGGAAGAATGTTCCAACCCCAAACCCAGCAGAAAAAAAGAAACTAGGGCAGAATTAAATGAAATTGAAAACAAAAGAATCATTCACAAAATCAACAAAACAAAAAGTTGGTTTTTTGAAAAGATTAACAAAATTGATAAACCTTTGGCCAACCTAACCAGAAATAGAAAAGTAAAATCTCACTGCTCTGTGGGCATTGCCCAATGTGACATTTACTGAGGTTTAGAGCAGTGAGCAGTGAAACCTACCGGGTTGGAATTCACTCACAGCATTCACCTCTTACCTTTGGGTGTCATTTCTCATGGATTCACCCACCAATTGCCCAGGAACTCCTCCTTCATGTCCAATTTCTCAAAGTAATTCTTTCCAAGGGAAACCCTTTACATTGACAGCAGGTCACAGTTTTTCCCCATTTACTTGTGTTTGGAATTACCATAAATTATACACAGAGTGACAGAGGAAAAGGAAACTCAAGTATCTCAACCATGGGAAACATTTCCAGTCATTCCAAGGAATTTGTGGAGAACCTTCATCCTCAACTTGAGAGAGCAAGGCAGCTAAACCCTCCTGGAAAGGCCAGCATGTGTCCTAATACTAACAGCAACCCTGTAAGAACCATGCGCAGCCTCTGCTAACAAGCCACTTTGCTTCTGTGCATTGCTACCTTGTTAAATAGACCCCAGTCCCTCCCTGGGCTTCCTCTCCCTTGAGGCTAAGCACCCATCCTTTGCAAAACATGATTGCTTTGAGCTCCACTACAAGACCTAATGAGCACATTTTCCCTGAAACTGCCGTTATGCAAAACTAAGTAAATTCATTCTCTGAAGAGCACATGCCAGAATGTTAAACAGTCTTCCCAAGGAATGCAAAATAGTGTTCTGAATCTGTGCAGATGCAATCAGCCCAAACCAAATAAAATAGTCCCACACACACAAAAAAGTAAAATCTCTAATATTGTCTATCAGAAACAATAAAGGAGAAATAACAACAGACACTTCAGAAGTTAAAAAAAATCCTCAAAGATTACTACAAAAATCTCTATTCCTAGAATATGAAAATATGAAGGAAATAGACCAGTACCTGGATGCATGCTACCTTCCTAGACTCAACCAGAAAGAATTAGAAATGTTGAATAGACCTAGATCAATCACTGAAATAGCATCAATAATACAAAATCTCCCAAAAAAGAAAAGTCTGGGACCAGATGGCTTTACATCCAAATTCTATCAAACCTTTCAAGAGGAACTAGTACCTATATTATACAACATTTTCCAAAGCATAGTAAAAGAAGGAATACTTCCCAACACATTCTATGAAGCAAATATCACCCTGATCCCCAAACCAGGAAAGGATCCAACAAAGAAAGAAAATTATAGACCAATATCATTAATGAATACTGATGCAAAAATATTCAATAAGATCTTAGCAAACAGAATTCAACAACACATCAAAAAAATTATACACCATGATCAAGTTGGTTTTATTCCAGGGTTACATGGTTGGTTCAATATATGCAAATCTATAAATAGAATACATCACATCAATAAAATAAAAAACAATGACCATATGATTCTCTTAATTGATGCAGAAAAAGCCTTTGATAATATCCAGCATCCTTTCATGATCAGAATTCTTAAGAAAATAGGCCAATAAGGGACATTTCTTAAACTGATAGAGGCCATCAACAGCAAACCCACAGCCAATATTATACTAAATGGTGTAAAATTGAAAACATTTCCCCTCAGATCAGGAATGAGGAAAGGATGCTCACTGTCTCCACCGCTATTCAACATAGTAATAGAATTCTTAGCAATCAGGCAAGAGAAGGCGATCAAGTTGTCCAAATAGGGTCAGAGGGGATCAAACTCTCACTCTTCGCTGATGATATGGTCCTATACCTGGAAAATCCCAGGGACTGAACTTCAAAACTCTTAGACGTGATCAAGGAATACAGCAATGTCTCAGTATACAAAATCAATACTTAACAAGTCAGTAGCTTTTATATATGCCAACAATAGTCAAACTGAAAAAATAGTCAAGGGCTCTATTCCTTTTACAATAGTGCCAAAGAAGATGAAATATCTGGGAATTTATCTAACAAAGGATGTGAAAGATCTCTATAAAGAAAACTATGAAACTCTGAGAAAAGAAATAGCTGAAGATGTTAACAAATGGAAAAACGCCATGCTCATAGCTGAAAAGAATCGACATCGTTAAAATGTCCATACTACCCAAAGCAATCTACAGATTTAATGCAATCCCTATTAAAGCACCATCATCATACTTTAAAGAACTTGAAAAAAATAGTACTTCGTTTTAGATGGAATCAGAAAAAACTTGAATAGCAAATACATTACAGAAATAAGAACAAATCAGGAGGTATCACGTTACCAGACTTCAGGCTATACTATAAATCTAGAGTGATCAAAACAGCATGGTACTGGCACAGAAACAGAGCGGTAGATTTATGGAACACCCAGCTACTTATCATCATTTGATCTTCAACAAGCCTATCAAAAATATTCAGTGGGGGAAAGACTCCCTATTTAACAAATGTTGCTGGGTGAACTGGCTGGTGACCAGTAGAAGAATGAAACTGGACCTCCACCTTTCACCATTAACAAAAATTGATTCTCACTGCATAAAAGATTTAAATTTAAGACATGAAACTATAAAAATACTAGAAGAGAGTGCAGGGAAAACACTTAAAGAAATTGGCCTGGGAGAATATTTTATGAGGAGGACTCCCCAGGCAATTAAAGCAACACCAAAAATATATTACTGGGATCTGATCAAACTAAAAAGCTTTTGCACAGCCAAGAGCACAGTAAGTAAAGCAAACAGACAACCTTCTAAAGCAAACAGACAACAGAGAAGATTTTTGCAGGGTATGCTTCTGACAAAGGTCTGATAACTAGAATCTACAGAGAACTCAAACTCAAATCAATAAGAAAAGAACAAATAACACCATTTCTATGTGGGCAAGAGACTTGAACAGAAACTTCTTTGATGAAGACAGGCACAAGGCCTACAAACACATGAAAAAATGCTCATCATCCTTAATCATCAGAGAAATGCAAATTAAAACCACTTTGAGATATCTAACTCCAGTAAGATTAACCCACATCACAAAATCCCCAAACTACAGATGTTGGCGTTGATGTGGAGAGAAGGGAACACTTCTATACTGCTGGTGGGAATGCAAGCTAATATGACTTTTTTGGAAAGAAGTTCAGAGAATACTCAAGGAACTAAAAGTAGATCTACCATTCAATCCTGCAATTCCTCTACTACGTATATACCCAGATAATCAAAAATTATTTTACAACAAAGACATTTGCACCAGAATGTTTATTGCAGCCCAATTCATAGCAGCTAAGACATGGAAACAGCCCAAGTGCCCATTGACCCATGAATGGATTAACAAATTGTGGTATATGTACATATCCAATGTACTCAATACTACTATGATATCAATATGTAATCACCTATACACTCATATGAATGGTAAAACATAACTATCGTCCAGACCGTAGACGGGAAGAGGAGAGAGAGCGGGGCGGGGAGGCGGGATATGGGAGGAGGGAGGGTATTTGGGGGGACCTCACCTAATGTGCATGATGCAATGGTACATTTCAAAACTATTAAGAAATGAGTATAATTATGATGGATGTGTTACTTAGTTCAATGTAAGCATTTCACAATGTATATCAAAACAGTACCCTGAACCCCATAAATGCATCAATGTACAAAGTTATGATTTAATAAAAAATAATAAAAAATCAAAAAATAAATAAAAAGAAGAGAGGTAAAGGACTAATGGTATTTTGGTAGCATTACTTATTTCTTATAAAAAGTAGATACCTAAAAACAAAAAGCACTGATATTAGGTGATTTGATAAAATGTCCCAAGTGCATATGTGTTCTTTAATGAGGTTGAAAGTGGGTGATATATTTTAAACAATTAAAGAACAAAGATCAAATTTTTAAAAAAGATTACCAAGTAAAAACAACACTGACTCTAGGGATGGAATCTTAGAATGTGGTAAAGAACATGACTTAGGGAAACAGAAGAAGTGTGATTACTGTCTTCTATCAAGATAATCTTTTCTATCTTAAATATCACTTAACTGAATCTTACCGATATTCATTAGTCATATAAACACATAAATTTTGGGTAGAAAAATATGGAAGTAAAACCATGTTTTTAAAAAATATATGTTAGAGCCTATTTCTTTCTGTCTTGTAGAGTGATTTGAATTCATTTCTGGAATATCCATTCAACAAATACTTAATGTGTACCTACTAAGAGCCAGGTACTATACTAGCTATTATAGATTTTTAAGTTCTGTATCTCAAAGATACTGTCCCCAAGTGTAACTGTGATATACAACACATTTTGAGGCACCCATTGAACCAATTATAGGAAAGTCTACCTGCATTCACTTCCTATTGTAAACCACCTTTCACCAGGGCAGTGGTTTTCACCTGGTGTGCTGTGAGAGTATCTTAGGTGTACCATCACAATTAAATTATTTTCAAAAGAAATTTAAAGTACAGTAAGTATAGTCTCTTTTTTACTCTCTCTTTTTTCTTTTGGTCAACATAATTTAAGTGTGCCATGGAAGTTTATAGGTTCAAGTGTGCCATGAAATAAAAATGATGAAAAATACTGCACTAGGGCCTACGTCAATTTATGTAACTTGACCTGAACTTCCTCAAGCCATTACAGTCTCTATTTCCCATCTGAAATTTCCTCTCTTTAAAATTTCTAAATGAGGTTCAGCACCCATAGCTCAGTGATTAGGGCGCCAGTCACATGGACCGGGACTGGTGGGTTCGAACCTGACCTGGGCCTGCTAAACAATGACAACAACAACAACAAAAAGTAGCCAGGCATTGTGGCAGGTGCGTATAGTGCCAGCTACTTGGGAGGCTGAGGCAAGAGAATCAGTTAAACCCAAGAGTTTGAGGTGTCTGTGAGCTGTGACGCTATGGCACTCTACTGAGGGTGACATAGTGAGACTCTGTCTCAAAAAAAAAAAAAAATTCTAAATGAGTTTGAGTTAGCTGTTGTAGAAATTAAATAAATTGCAATTGCCTAACAGTTGTTAGTTTTCCCATCTTTGTCAAAAAAAGAAATAGTTATTAAACAACAAAATCTAATTTTCAATTCTGGAAAATAAATACTTGTGAATAAATCAATTGATACTTCAATGTCCTGCCAGAAATTCTCCATTTATTACATCAGATCAGCAAAATAAACATCACTAGACGGCACTAGTAATTATCATTTATCTCAAACGTATCTAGCGAAATTGGTGACTCCATCCACAAGATTTTATCTTTGTTGCGAGAAAGAAAACTAAGCAATTTCGCAGTTATGCTAAACTGAATAACACAGACCAATCAAAGTCCACTTAGTACACAGGGAATCCAGAGCTGGACTGTTGGAATTCTGGCTTTGCCGATTACTAGCTGTGTGACCTTTGATAAGTTGCATAACTTCTTACTGTCTCATCTATACAGTGAGTATAACAGCTTACCACATAGAATTGTTCTGAGAAATAAATGTGTTTTCTATTTGTTAAACAATATATATTAGCTGTGTTTTGGGGGGTTTGGTTTTTTTTTTCTTTGAGACAGAGTCTCATTTTGTCACCCTCAGGAGTGTTATGGAATCATAGCTTACAGCAACCTCATACTCATGGGCTCAAGTGATCTTGTTTCAGCCTCCCAAGTAGCTGAAACTACAAGTGACCTCCGCGGCACCCTACGTTTTTTAGAGACTGAGTCTTGCTCTTGCTCAGGCATCCCTGCCTTGGCCTCTCAGAGTGCTAGGATTACAGGCAAGAGCCACTGTTTCCAGCCTCGCTGTTTATTATCATGTTAAAGTGTATTTTAAATGAATATACATAGAAGAGTTTGCAAGTATTTTTTCCTAGTAGCAGTATAAAACATAGCCTATACCTCTATACTATTACTTAATACATTAACTTGGGTTTTCTGGGCAGACTCTTCTCTTTTCTCCAAATGCTACCCTCTTGTTTCATTTCACTGTTTATTAAGGCTCACATTCTCAATACTCACATTCTCCCTACTTAAAGAGCTACTAAAATCCATCTCTCCACCCCCACGCAATAGAACATTGCCTGACTTGCATAAGATAATAAACCTCTTCCCCCTTCAGTTTCAACAACCTGCTTACACAACACAAACACGGAGCACACAGAAGCTGGTAAGTCAATGTTTACAGTACATCCTAGCCAATGTTTCGCTTGTAATGCGCCCAGTTTAAAATGCAGGTTTCTTACCAGGGCATCAGTTTTGTCTACTTCATATGTTTTCTAGGTTCATACTCAACCATATTTTGGAGTAGGAGGAGTGTTTCTAGACAATTTTGTGAAGCATATCACCCAAAAAGTGAGGGTTGGAGGGGCTAAAAAAGGTACTTCATCCTTCACACCTCAAGAAGTGAGCTTGATGACAACTATGGGAAAGACCTCAGGAGAAAAGGGCAGAGTTCCTTTTTGCTCCTTCCTTTAAAGGAGGAATGTCACCTCCAGTCCATCTCCAAGCCATGGCACCCTTTCAAAGAGCTGCTGCCTGGGTTAAAAGAATATTCGGAGTAGCGGTAGGTCTGCCTGAGAAGGGTGTATGTGCCAAAGGTTTTTCCTTAGTGAGTAACCCCTCACTGAACCTCAACACTAAATTAGATAGCATCCAGCTTAGCACTCAGCTTGGCCACATACTGGGTACAATTTTGAGCCTTCTCATCAGCATCAAATTGCCTGTATTGGTGTTTGCTGTAGAAAGTTAAAAGGACTATTTGAAACCTCAGAGCCACAAGGAGTCCACCTTGAGTGAAGTACACAAAGGTATCGTCATCTAATTTGATGGTTTTCAAATTCAGATGCAAATTGGAATCATTGAGGAGCTTTATAAGAAGTAGTGCTGGTTCCCACCCCAACGGTGTGGCCTGGGTATCAGATCTGAAGCGCCCTGTGCAGTTGAGAAACATGGATTATATAGCAAAAAACCTAAGTGCTAATCAACAAGGGCGGCATGGGTGTGCACCCAGGCTTTCCTGTGGTCTTGGCTGTAGAGGAGAATTGACAATACAATAAAACAGTAGGTCCTAGGACTGGCCTCTCATTTGCCAGTTAGCTGACCTACAGATATTTATTGAGCATTTAGCATGTACAACATTTCGAAGTTGATTCTCAAAAGGGATTGGGTGACATTCTTAAAGACTGCAACCCCTTTTCTGAAAGCACTTGCCTTACTCTCTCCTATAACTTCCTGGCTTATTTTCCCCAAGAGAAGGTTAACTAATTATCACTATGATAGTTTTTCTCTTTTTAAGATTAAGCAAGTAAAAATAAAGTAACCTTCACAGGATATGATTAGTTTTTTTTAAATTTTCTTTTATTAACTCATAGCTGTGTACATTAATGCAATAATGGATTACAATATGCTGGTTTTATATATAATTTGAAATATTTTCATCAAACTGGTTAACATAGCCTTCATGGCATTTTCTTAGTCATTGTGTTCAGACATTTATATTCTACATTTAGTAAGTTTCACCTGTACCCTTCTAAGATGCACCATAGGTGTGGACCTTCCCTCCACCATCGTCCCCCCCTCCCCTCCCTTGCCCCTTTCCCCATATTCTTGTGCTGTAATTGGGTTATAGCTTTCACATGAAAGCTACAAAATTACTTTCATAGTAGGGCTGAGTACATTGGATACTTTTTCTTCCATTCTTGAGATATTTTGCCAGGAAGAATATTTGATTAGTTGTTTTAAATGGTTAGAATAAAGGAAAGTATAGATACATAAATGCATTTTTTCCACATTCCCTAAAAAAGGGAAATTGCAAAGAATTCAACAGGTCAACAAGCATCTCAGGAGACTAGCTGCATATACTCATCCATCGGGTTCTCTGCTGGAGACTCACCAAAGAAGTGATAATGGACAGCACAGAAGAAAACCAAAGAATAGCAAGGACAGTGGTAGAGAAAGCAAGGAACTAAAAAAGGAAAGAGTGGAGAGTAGAGAAGGGTGAATGAAAAAAGGAAAATGAATCACTTCTTTGCCTAAGAGGATCTTATCACCCAGCATTACTTGGTGCCAGTGAGAGGCGTCTCCCTGTGAATCACTTAACATGAAACTGTAATTTGATAATACATACTTCAAAGAGATTTGCTTAGAACTATTTTAAAAATTAAAGTACAAATTATGAAAGCAAATGCATATTTGATAAGTAACAAAATATATTTGATAATTCAATGCAGTACTTCTTAGAATCAAGAAGAGTGAATCAGCATTGATTTTTCTGCTGTAATTTTCCCAACAAAATCATGAGACAGCATAATATTCCAATCATTTCACATTTCATTTCTGCTGCACAAGATTATCATTTGGAAAATGCTTCAAGTTTTATCACTGTTTTTTTTCCAAGGATCTTACTAAAAAAGCCCCTGATAGTCACAATATCTATTTATCCAGCCTCTGGATTTCTCCTCTCTAGTTGTTAAATGAGCTCTGCCAGATCCTTAGATGTAAAATAATGATTGAAAATGTGATCCACGTAGTTCACCAACATTACTTACATTGATTTTATAAAATGCTACATTTTTCAAAAATTGTATAATTTATCTTTTCAATTTGTATTATATTGTATTATATTATTGATATTTACTTATTTTTGAGACAGAGTCTCACTATGTCACCCTCAGTAGAGTGCTGTGGCATCACAGCTCACAGCAACCTCCAACCCTTGGGCTTAAGTGATTCTTTTGCCTCAGCCTCCCAAGTAGCTGGGACTATAGGCACCCACCACAACACCTGCTATTTTGTTGTTGTTGTTGTTGTTTGTTTGTTTAGCAGGCCTGGGTGGGATTCAAGCCCACCATCCCCAGTGTATGTGGCCAGTGCCCTAACCACTGAGCTGATATATCATTGACTTTTAATGATACTTGATAGTGAAAAACTGATCAAGGCACTGGCACACTAGGCTGATAGAAATGTTCTGCTAAGCCAGGAAAGAGAGTTGAATGCAGATTAATTGTGTAAGCAATTTGTTTAGTAATGGCTATTTCTGGGTAACAACCACTTTTCCCTAGACTGCCCCATAACTTTAGAATGTGCATACAATAATGACATATAGAGTTCCTCATGTGTAAAAGCCAGGTTTTGACATGAATCCAGATATTCTACCTCCTTACTCCTTTTTTCCCACCCCAAGATTTGTTACTGGCTACCTTGAGAAGTAAGAATCTCAAGTAAAATCAGAAGTGACTCTTGTTATATCCACAGATGAATGTTGGAATGATAGAAATAATGTAATTTATGACAAATTATCTAATGGATTCCCCAGAATTAAATTATGAAAGGGCATAATTCCCCAAACTAAAAAACTATACTCATGAGTGCAAATTATAGAAGTTATTAATAACCAGAGTTATAGATAGCTGGGTATAAAAGTAATTGCTTATGCCTGAATGATTAAATGATTGAATCAACCACTGAGATAGTTCTTCTTATTTAGTAGAAGTTGTCTTACTTAAGTTAAGAACCTTATAATGAAGAGGTCATGATCACCAGGGAGCTGGACGAGAAAATATCAAAGAGAAGTCTGCTATCTCCATCATTAGAACGTTCTATGCTATTATTTGCTGTGTAATAAAGTTATATACCCTACATGTTGTTTTCTATCATACTTAATTGGTACAGTCTTCTCAGGAAAAGGACAGAGGCAAGGGAAATAAATCTTAATGCCTTCCCTTCAGCTGAACTTTCTCAATTTTTTAAACTATGAAGTTCATATACTTAATTGTACACACATGAATGGAAGAGAGTAAACCAATAAAATGTTCTGAGTTTATTCCGTCAAAGTTCATTTTGGATGCTCAGATGCTCAAAAAAATTTCAGATAATGTTAAATCAATTAACATGATAGTAAATGACATAGAAAAAAAACTAAAAATCTCAGACTAAATGGCAGATGCTAATCAGGATTTATAAAAGGAAACTCACCTGCTCAAAGCACTTCTGCTTACAAAATATAAAACAAAACAAACAGACAAAATATGAGTAAACTCACAATTAAATAAGCAGAGGAACTTAATACCAAGAATTTCATAGGTAGAAAAGCTTTAATTATCAAAGTATTGCTTTAACAAAAGGAACCCTAAAGACTGAATACAATATGTGAAAAAGAAGAACATTTCTGGAAACGTTGTTTGTATTCCTCTTCAGCTAATAGTCAAGCAAAGAAAGCCATGTTTAAGCCAGAAGGATTGCAATATTCCTTTCCATCATGGAATCCTCAATCAAGTTTCTAGCCTCAAGAACCAGAAACAATATGGTCAATTTGTGTAATTGGCCAATGCAGAGACCAGTCAATGCTGAAGGAAAATCAACCTGGGAAGCTTATTATGCCCAATTTAAAATAATAAGCCAAATGAACCATCAGACTGAGGAACAGAAAGCACTATTTCTTGCCGCCAGTCTAAAGGGAACTGCTCAGATTGTGCTAAGCAGTTTGTCAGAAAAAGACAGAAAGAGCTCTGTAGTATTATTATCACATTAACCAGGCCTTTTATAGCTGGACACAAGGCAGCATTGGCCAGAGTGAAATTCAACAATTCTATTAGAAAAAGTGGTTAGTTACTAACCAGTTTGACTCCAGATACTGAATAATCATTGCATTGAATCTATCCAGGTGCCCTGGGGCCTGAAATAGTATCAGAATTTTATTTTCTGAAGCATTTTATAAGTTGTCAGCTGGAAATAAAGTTACATTATTTTGGCTTTACATCAAGTATTAAACACACTCTCCAAAAGACTTATTAATTTGTAATTTTCCTGATAAATCTTGAGGGAAACACTGCTTAAAGTAAAATAAATATAAAAGTTGCCATTAAGCGTTCAGTAAAGAATGGATCAATATGCGTGTAAGAAAATTAGCTGAGGCCAGGGAAAGGACCATTCAAAACTACTAGAGGAAACAGTACCAGGTGCTCACATTTGGCCAGAAATAGTTTTGTATCTAGCAGCTGTAGTGAAAAATGCAAAATTGATGATATATTTCACAATTTACTTGAAAGGGTCTTGCATCATTAATGGGAAATAATTAGCCCTATACTAAGCACTGCTCTGTTCCCACCCAACAAATTTTGAAAGCAGGACCTAGCTAAAACAACTCTTAGGAAGAGGAAAGTTGAAGGACTAATGCTACCTGATTTTAGACTTACAAATTTAGTATTCAAGATATGACAGTATTGCCAGCAAGAAAGACAAATAAATCAATGGGACAGAATAAGGAATCCATAAATATACCTGGGCATTTTTGACAAAAATGCACAAGCAATTCATTGAAAAGAAGTTTTTTCAACAAGTGATGGTGGAACAATTTAATATCTGTATTCAATATTCCAAAAAATGAAATTAATCCATACCTTCCACCATATGCAAAATTAATCCAATAGACCTAAATGTAAAATTTTAAACTGTAGCATTTCTAGAGCAAGACATGAGAGAAAAGCTTTGCAACCTTAGGTTAGGCAATGATTTCTCATATATGATACCGAAATCAAGAATTATGAAAGAAAAAGTAGATAAATTGGATTATGAGGGAATTACATACTTCTTATCTTTGAAAGACACAAACAAGAAAATAAGAAGACAAGTGACAGTCTAGAAGAAATATGTAAATCCCATATCTGATTAAAAAGAACCTGTTTCCAAAATATATAAAAGAATTCTCTTATCTCAATAATAAGAAGGCAAACAACCCAATTTTTTAAATGGGCAAAAGATTCAAATAGACACTTCACTGAAAAGATGTATAAATTACAAGAAAGTACATGACAAGATGCTCAACAGCAGTAGATATTTGGGAAGTACACATTAACACCACACAAGATACAATTACCCATTATTAAAATGGGTAAAATAAAAAATATGGGCTATACCAAGTGTTGATATGGAGGAACAGGAACTCTCATATACCGCTGGTGGGAAACTTGGAAAACTTTTTTTTTTTTTTTTTTTTTTGGGACAGTCTTAAGTTGTCACCCTGGGTAGGGTGCCATGGAGTCATAGTTCACAGCAACCTCTACCTCTTGGGCTCAAGCGATCCTCTTTCCTCAGTTTTTCTATTTTTTATAGAGACAGAGCCTTGATTTTGCTCAAGTTGATCTTGAACGCATGAGCTCAAGCAATCTACCTGCTTCAGCCTCCCAGAGTGCTAGGATTACAGGTGTGAGCCAACATGCCTGGCTTTTCTTGCAAATTTTTTTGAAATTTAAATGTACAAGTACTATATGATACAGCTCAACTCCTAGGGATTTAAATGAAGAAATCAAAGCATTTATCTACACAAAGACTTGTAAACAAATATTCATAGCTTAATTTGTTCAGTTTATTTGTTTTTGTTTGTTTGTTTTTGAGACAGTGTCTCACTTGCCACCCTTGTAGAGTGCTCTGGTGTCATAGCTCACAGCAACTTCAAACTCCTGGGCTCAAATAATTCTCTTGCCTCAGCCTCCCAAGTAGCTGGAACTACAGGTGCCCACCACAATGCCTGGCTACTTTTAGAGACGTGGTCTTGCTCTGGCTCAGGATGGTCTCCAACTTGTGAGCTCAGGCAATCCACCCATCTCAGCCTTCCAGAGTGCTAGGATTATAGCCATCAGCCACTGTGCTCTGCCCCTAAATCTGTATTTTAAGAGATCTGTGCACAATAACACAGTGTTTCTTAAGGGTCCTCAAATAGATTATCTCTCAATAAATATTCAGGAACATCCTATCATTTCAACTAAAAAAGTATAATTTATATATTTTTATAAGTATCCATAGTTATATACATATATATTTGTATATGTAAAATCTGAAAATGCTCATGGGGAGAAGCCAGCAGAAGAACTCAGGCAACATGAAAAGTAAGAGCAAGTCTACTCCCCCAACAGATTACAAGAGGGATATAACAGAAAATACCATCCATAGAGAAACTGGTGAAATGTAAGAAATACAATTCAGAAGATGGATGGCAAATAAAATGATTGGAATTAAGAAGATGAGACTTTACCTCTTTCATGTTTACATGGATGGAGCTGGGACATATTCTTCTTAGCAAAGTATCTCAAGAATGGAGTAAAAAGTGTCCATTGTACTCAGTCCTACTAGGAAGCTAATTTATAGCTTTCATATAAAGGCCATAACCCAATTATAACATAAGAATATGGGGAAAGTGGCGAGGGAAGGGAGGGGAGGGAGGAGGATGGACGGAGGGAGGGTAAATGGTGGAGCCACACCTATGGTGCATCCTAGATGGGTTCAGACAAAAATTACTAAGTGCAGAATACAAATTTCTTCATACAATAACTAAGAAAATGACATGATGGCTATGTCAAACAGTTTGATGAAAATGTTTCCAGTTGTATATGAAACCAGCACATTGTACCCCTTGTTTGCACTAATGTACTCAGCTATGATTCAACTATTAAAAAAAAAAAGAAAAAGAAGATGGAAATAGAAATCCACAAAATAGTCCAAAAGTTGTGTCAAGAAATGAATGAATTCTAAGACAAAATCACCAAGGATATGGACATAAAGAAGAAAGATATAACAGAGTTTAAGGAATTGCAAAAGGCATTTGAGGAGCTTCAAAACAAAGTAAAGATCCTCAATAATAGAATAGCACATGGAGAAGAAAGAATTTCAGAAATTGAAGATAAGACTTTTGAGCTATCTCAATCATTCAAAAGGACAGGAAAAAAGACAAGACAGAATATTCCCTGAGAGAGTTATGGGATTATTCCAAAAGATCAAACATCCGATTTATAGGGATTCCTGAAAATGAAGGGGATGGTCCTAAGGGCACAGACGTTCTACTCCAAGACATTATGGTGGAGAATTTCCCAAGCATTGCAAGAGACACAGAAATTCAGATAGTAGATAGTTTCAGAACCCCAGTATGATGCAATCCAAACAAAGCATAGACACATTGTGATTAACTAACTCTCCAAAGTGAATATGATGAAGGAGAAAATCCTGCAAGCAGCCAGGTATAAGAAAAGTCTTACCTACAAAGGGAAAAAATATCAGGATGACCACAGATCTTTCAACTGAAAGTTTTAGGGCAGAAGAGGATGGTCAATGGTCATCAGCCTTTTTTTTTTTTTGGTAGTTTTTGGCCAGGGCTGGGTTTGAACCCACCACCTCCAGCATATGGGGCCGACACCCTACTCCTTTGAGCCACAGGTGCTGCCCAGCCTTTAACCTTCTTAAACAAAACAATTTTCAGCCCCAAATCCTGTATCCTGCTAAACTGAGTTTCATTTGTGATGGGAAAATCAAATATTTACTGACATCTAAATGTTGAGGAATTTGCCACAACTAGACCAGCTCTATAGGAAATACTCAGACCCATTATTCACAATAAACACCATGATGTGCCACCTCCAACACAAACACACCCAGAAATAAAGGGAAAAAAGCCTACCTTCCACAATAGTAAAAAAAGATAAAAATAAGCTCTGGACCTCTGAAAAATGAGATGACCAAAACTCTACCATACATATCGATTCTCCCAATAAATGTGAATGGCTTGAATTAAAGAGGCACAGACCGGCTGACTGGGTACAAAAGCTCAGGCCTGATATCTGTGGTCTCCAAGAAACACACCAAACCTCAAAGGATAAAACAAGACTCAAGGTAAAAGGAGTGAATTATTGAAAAACAATATCCAGGCAAATGAAAATCAGACAAAAGCAGAGATTGCAATCTTATTTGCAGATACAATTGGATTTACACCAACAAAAATAAGGAAAGACAAGGATGAACACTATATACTCATCAAGGGAAGCACACAACATGAAGAGATCTCAATAATTAACATTAATGCACCCTACCTGAACACTCCTCAATTAATAAAACAAATGCTAAATGATCTAAACAATATGATACCTTCCTGCACTATAATAATTGGAGATTTTAACACCCCTTTGATATATTAGACAGATCCTCCAAGCAGAAACTAAACAAAGAAATAATGGATTAAACATGACCCTAGAACAAATGAACTGAACACAAATGTACAGAACATTTTCATCCTAACAAAACTGAACATACATTCTTCTCATCAGCCCATGGATAATTCTCCAAAATTGATCAGATCTTAGGACATAAGGCTGACATAAACAAATTCAAAAGAATAGAAATTATTCCTTATATCTTCTCAGACCACCATGGAATAAAAGTTGAACTCAATAGTAACAGAAATCTTCATACCTAAATAAAGTCATGGAAATTAAATAACCTTATACTGAATGATGGCTTGGTCAAAAACAAGATTAAGAAGGAACTCGTTAGATTTCTTAAAGAAAACGATAATAAAACTGCAAGCTATCCAAAGCTATGGAATACTGCAAAGGCAATCCTAAGAGGCAAATTTATAGCATTAGATGCCTTCATCAAGAAAACTGAAAAAGAGCAAGTCAACAACCTAAACCATCTCTAGCAATTGGAAAAGGAAGAAAAATCCAACCCCAAACTCAGCAGAAGAAAAGAAATAACCAAAATTAGAGCAGAATTAAATGAAGTTGAAAACGAGAGAATCATTTGGAAGACCAACAAAACAAAAAATTGGTTCTTTGAAAAGATTAATAAAATTGATAAATTCTTGGCCAAATTAACCAGAAAAAGAAAAGTAAGATCTCTAATAACTTTAATCAAAAACAATAAAGGCGGCTCGTTGCTTGTGGCTCAATGAGCTAAGGCACCAGCCATGTACACCTGAGCTGGCAGGTTTGAATCCAGCCTGGGCCTGCCAAACAACAATGACAGCTGCAACCAAAAAATGGTGGGGCATTGTGGCAGGCGCCTGTAGTCCCAGCTATTTGGGAGACAGAGGCAAGAGACTCGCTTGAGCCCAGGAATTGGAGGTTGCTGTGAGCTGTGATGCCACAGTACTCTATCCAGGGTGTCAGCTTGAGGCTCTGTCTCAAAACAAACAAACAAACAAATAAAAAACAATAAAGGAGAAGTATTGACAGATACTATAGAAATGCAAAGATCCTCAACAATTATTATATCTCCAGAAATAGTAAAACTCTAAAAAACTCTATTCCCAGAAATATGAAAATGTAGAGGAAATGGACCAATAACTGGAAGCATGCCAACTTTATACACTCAACAAGAAAGAATTAGGAATTTTGAATATACCTATATCAAGAAACAAACTAGCATCAACTATACAAAATCTTCCAAAAAACAAAAGCCCTGGACCAAATAGTTTAACAACAGACTTCTACCAACCCTTCAAAGAGGAACTAGTACTTATATTGTATAATCTATTTGAAAACATAGAGAAGGAAGGAATCCTCCCCAACATGTTCTATGAAGCAAATATTACCCTGATTCCAAAACCAGGAAAGGACCCAACAACAACAAAACTATAGATCAATATCATTAATGAATAGCAATGGCAAAATATTTAATAAGATTTTAGCAAGCAGAATACAGTGACACATTAAAAAAGTTTACATTATAATCAAGTGGATTTTATCCCAGGGATGGAAGATCGGTTCAACATATGTAAATCCATAACTATAATTCATCATATAAATAAAAACAATAACAAAGACCTTATGTTTCTCTCAATTGATGCATAAAAGGCTTTTGACAATATCTAGAACCTTTTCTTTTTTTCCTTTTTTTTTTTTTTTGCAATTTTTGGCTGGGGCTGGGTTTGAACCCGCCACCTCCAGCATATGGGGCCAGCGCCCTACTCCTTTGAGCCACAGGCACCACCCTCTACCACCTTTTCTTGATAAGGACACTTAAGAAAATAGGCTTAGGTGGGACATTTCTTAAACTGATGGAGGCCATCTACAACAAACCCACAGCCAATAGCATATTAAAATGAGTTAAACTGAAACCATTTCTACTCAGATCTGGAACTAGACAACAATGCCCACTGCCATCAATGCTATTCAACATAGTGTTGGAAATTCTAGCCATTTCAATCAGGCAAGAAAAGGAGATTAAGGATATTTAAATCGGAAGAGAGAAGGTAAAACTCTTGCTCTTTGTGGATGACCTCATACCTGGAAAACCCAGAGACTCAACTACTTAGAAGAATATAGCAATGTCTCAGGATACAAAGTCAATGCCCATAAATCACTAGCCTTCATATATGCCAACAAGAGTAAAACTGAGAATAAAATAAAAACTCTACACCTTTTATAGTAGGTCCAAAGAAGATGAAATACCTGGGACTGTATCTAACAAAGTAAATGAAAGATCTCTATGAAAGAGAACTATGAAACCCTGAGAAAGAAATAGCAAAAGACATTAACAAATGGAAGAACATATCATGCTCATGGCTGGGAAGAATTGACATCATTAAAATGTCCATACCCAAAGCACTCCACAGATTTAATGCCATCCCCATCAAAGCACCAATGTCATACTTCAAAGAACTTGAAAAAATAGTACTTTGTTTCATATGAAACCAGGAAAACCCCTGAAAAGCCAATACAATTCTTAGAAATAAAAACAAATCTGAAGGCATCACCTTACCAGACTTTGGGTTACACTGTAAGTCTATAGTGATCAAAACAGCATGGTACTGGCAGAAAAATAGAGATATAGATCTATGGAATAGCATAGAGAATTTAGAGATGAACTCAGCCACATATTGGCATATGATCTTTGATAAACCAAACAAAAGAATGCACTGGGGAATAGAGTTCCTATTTAATAAATCTTGCTGGGAGTATGGTCAGCCACATGTAGAAGTCTAAAACTGGACACACACCTCTCATCATTGACAGAAATTGATTCTCGCTGGATAAAAGATTTAAATATAAGACATAAAACAATACAAATTCTAGAAGAGAGTATGGGGGAAATGCTTGAAAATATTGACCTGGGCAAAGATTTTATGAAGAAAATCCCCCTGGCAATTGCAGCAACTCCTAAAATAAATAAATGGGATTTGATCAAGCTAAAAAGCTTCATCACAGCTAAGGGTACCACAACCAATGCAAACAGACAGCCTTCAGAACAGGAAGAGATTTTTGCATGTTACAAATCTGACAGAGACCTGATAACTAGAATCTACAGAGAATTCAAATTAATCAATAAGATCAAAGAATCCCATTTATAAGTGGGCAAGAAACTTGACCAGAAACTTCTCTGAAGATGACAGATGAATGGCCAATAAACGTATAAAAAAGTTCATCATCTTTAATCATCAGAGAAATGAAAATCAAAACCTCTCTGAGATATCACCTAACTCCAGTAAGATTAACTCACCAGGCCCCAAATCTGTGGATGCTGGCTATGCAAAGAATTACCAGAAAGTTATAAGCTGAACAATTCCCAGAAATTACAAAGGGCTAGGAGACAATTGAGTTCTGACCATCAGAATGCAGAGACCCTCATGAACACCTAGAACAAGACCTTGGAAGGAACCTTTCTTAGCAGTAGGGCTGAATTAACCCAAGAGTAAGGCATCCTCTACCTACTCTAATAAAATGAAAAAAACAAGACTCAAGAGCATCAAACTGGTCTACAAGTAACTTAACTGCCTGCCAAATAAACTCGTTGGTCTTCAAAGAAAAACATCAAAATCCAAATGTTCAATGGTGTAGCATTCACAGTATCTAGTGTCAAAAAACCCCAAAAACTAGACATGTGGAGAAGCAGAAAAATATGTCACAAAATGAAGAGAACATGAATTCAATAAAAACAACTCAGAAATGACAGCATTGATAGAATTAACATTTCTTTCTTTTTTTTTTTGTTTTTCAGTTTGGCTGGGGCTGGGTTTAAATCCTCCACCCTTGGTATATGGGGCCGGCACACTACTCACTGAGTCACAGGTGCCACCCCACGATGGAATTAACAAATAAGGTCTTAAAAGCAGCTATTTTTAGTAAAACATGAACATAATGAGACAATGAAAGATTTTTTTTAAGTAGAAATTTCTAGAGATGAAAAATGTAACTTCAGAAATGAAAAATTTACTGATGAATTTAACAGTAGATTGCATCCTCTAGAAAAAAACAGCAATGAGTTTAAACAAATAAAAAAGAAATTATCCACACTAAAGCACAGAAGAAAAAAATGTCAAAAAGCATAAGCACAGTCTCAATAACCTGTGGGTCAATTTAACATGGTGTAACATATGGATAATAGCAGAACCTGAAGAACAGAATACAGAGAAGCAGAAAAAAAAAATCTGGCTAAAATATTTCCAAATTAAAAAAAAAACAACTATAAACTCAGAGAGACAAAAAGCTCAATAAACACAAAACAGAATAAAAACAAAAAAATTATGCCAAGGCACATTATGATAATGAACTGAGATCTGTTCAACATTAATGATTGTTTATATGCTTCTGCTTTGGGCTTAAAATTAGGGCCAAATGTCCACCAAAGTTTTGTACACAAATGTTCGTGAAACCTTTATTTTTGATAGCCCCAAACTAGAAACAATCACATATCCATCAACACTTAAGTGGATAAACAAATTGTGGTATATCCATACAATGAATACTACTCAGAAATAAACAGGAATGAGCTGTCCATATACACAAAGGCAGAGAGACATTTAAAAACATTTTGCTAAGCAAAGAAGCAGAAACAAAAGAATGAACATTGTATGATTCCATTTATATGAAATTCTAGAAGAGAAAAAAAATATCCAAAATGACAAAAAGGAGACCAGTGTTTGCCTATGACCCAGATGGAAATTGGGACGGACTAATAAGCATGAAGGAATTGTTCTGTATCTTGATGAGAAGGCTAGTTACATGGGTGTACACATATGTCAAAACTCATCAAAATGTACACTTAAAGTAAGTGCATTTAAATAATTGAGTGAAAATTATATCCCAGTAATGTTGATTTAAAATTAAGAAACATTACAAATTTTATTGCAACAAACATATAAGGAAACTGTAGATAAATTATTCAAACATGCAAACTCTTATGAATAAACTTACTATTTATTACTGAGGACTTGTTGGAGGAAGACCTAAATAGACGAAAAGATATGAGGTCATTCAACTAAATTCATGAACTTATCGTAGAAAAAATACTACATGCTTCATTGCTGAATGTCACTACGGTCATCTGTGAAGTACTGCCCTTGGGAAGCTATGCACCCACACCAGCAGCTGCTCCACCTTTCAAAACACTGTTTCTAGGACAAGTTTGCAAACTTTAATTGTCAGACAACATATGATGACAGCTCTGATGGCCATTCTGAAACGTGCCAAAATTGCTTTGAATGGTGCAGTGGGCACTGGCACATCAGTGCATAACTTCCCAAAAGGAATACTTTGAGAGTGATGATAGTGACATTTGGCAATGAGGGATGTAGCAATTTCTCTAGGACAAGTTCAGGAACTTAATTGTCTAACTGCATATATCGTGTTCATGCATAGACATACTCAATATCATAAAAATGCTAATTGTCCCACAAATAAACCAAAACTTCAAATATTAAAGAGCCAAATACAGCCAGAAAAATTTTCAAGAATGGTAATGGTCTTTGAAGGCTTGACAGGAAAGACTAGAAATGACGTGATAACTAAATGATAAAAGCTTGAAGGGTGCGGTGGCTCAAGCCTGCAATCCTAGCACTCTGGGAGGCTAAAGCAGGTGGATTGCTTGAGCTCACCAGTTCAGGACCAGCCTGGGCAAGAGCAAGACCCCCATCTCTACCAAAAATAGAAAAACTGAGGCAAGAGGATCGCTGGAGTCCAGGAGTTGAAGATTGCTGTGAGCTATGATGCCACAGCAACAGCTTGAGACTCTGTCTCACTCTCGCGCAGATTATTACAAAGATTATTACAAGAGGATCCAAAATGTGCACATTCTGACATTTCAAACATAATTTTGTATAAATAAAATATTAATTACAAAATATCAATAGAATAGTCTTATAATGGTTATAAAAAGCCATTGTCTTAAGAGAGGAATGCCTAAATTATTCTTTGTTCTGTCTTTATATTTCAAGAACCAAGCCGAGCACCAAGCCTCGGTCCAAGGTGCTCCCCCTGTTTCCCCCAGAGACTGTTCCCCCTGCCTTTTAGTCTTAGGTAGAGGAAAGATAAGTGAAAGGGGAAAAATCTGCCCCTGTAGACACAGGGTATTATGGGAAAAATTAGGAAGATGGAGAAATCAGGGAGGAAGGGGAAAGAAGATACATTAATGTTCACTTTCTCCGCACTCCACCTTGCAACTTGGAGGTGACCCTTTAGAGAAAGGTGTCTTCAGCTAGATAAATTGAGGAAAATACCAAAAGGAGAATGGCCCTGTGCTGACATGAGAAACTTTACAGGCCAGAGTGGTGGGCATCCACAGGGTCTAGTTTATCCTCCCAAGCCTCCCTTAGTTCCTAAGGGGCAGCAATACAGTGGGTCTTCAAGGGAACATCCTGGAAAGGGTGGTATAGCTCCACAGCAAAGGGTGAAAATCTAGCCAGAAAGCACTACTTGTCCTCCAACATATTAGAGAGACATCAGAATATGTAGTATACCAGCTGCAGACTTCAGGCACAAAAAGTTAACACTGAGAGGAACAGCCTAGATGGACAGGTGACAATGAGATGAAAAGATGCGTCCTCTTCCCCATCTACATAAGTTCAAGAGTGTCTCTCCAAAAATTGAGATGCCATGTTGGAGAGGAGATGAACAGAAAGGTGGGAGACTGAAATTTTTTTTTCTGAAAGACTGAACATTTTTTCCCCTAAAGAGTATGGAGTATTTGATGGTACTCCAAAATTATTGGATCATATACACAAATAAATGAGAGTTGGCTTCACATTATGAGAACAATAGTGAGGAAACTCTCTTTTCTGGGCCCATCTGAATCTTATTCTGTACCACCATTAGGATAAATCTGGAAATGATTGTTTGGAAATAGTAAAGGATACAAGTTTGCAAAATTATACAGCCTTGATAGGGGAAATAAAAACTTGCTAATCAAAATTGGAATTCTAGTAAGATTAGCTCACATCACAAAATCCCCAAACTGCAGATGTTGGCATGGATGTGGAGAGAGGAACACTTCTACACTGCTGGTGGGACTGCAAACTAATATAGCCTTTTTGAAAAGAAGTATGGATAATTCTCAAGGAATTCAAAGTTGACCTACCATTTGATCCTGCAATATCTTTACTAGATGAACAAAAATCATTTTACAACAAAGACATGTGCACCAGAATGTTTATTGCAGCCCAGTTCACAATAGCCAAGTTGTGGAAGCAGCCTAAATGCCCATCTTCCCATGAATGGATAAGTAAATTACAGTATATATATTCTATGGAATACTATGCAGCCATAAAAAGGAGGGAAACTTTACATCTTTTATGTTTACCTGGATGGAGCTGGAACATATTCTTATCAGTAAAGTATCTCAAGAATGGGGGAAAAAGTATCCAATGACCTCAATACTGTTATGAAACAAATATATAAACACATATTCATATGAATGATAAAATACAAGGATATTCCAGGAAGAAGAGAGAGGAGCGAGAAAGGAGGGGCTGGGAGAGGTGAGTGGAGGGAGGGCATTTGGTGGGATCTCACCTAATGTACACAATGCAAGGGTACATTTCAAAACAACTAAGAGTATTATAAATGTCGTGCCCCAAAAAATGTAAGTGAGGTGATGGTTATGTTAATCAGTCTGATTTAAGCATTCCATGTTGTGTATCAAATCATCCCATTTTACCCCATAAATGTATATAGTTACGATTTAATAAAAATTAAATAAAAAATTTGGAATTCTAGAATTAGGAGGCACCCCTTAAAGTTTGAAAAATTCAGCTTAATGATAAATAAGAGGAAATTGTAATGTTATATGAATCATTACCCTATGTTCTAATGAGGGCTAAAAATATGTAGTATAATAGTTTGAAGAGAAATTTAGATAAATTAGCAGATTCTATCAAATCAATATTCAGGGTTCCATAAATAGTTGACTATTTTAAATTGCATGTGAACTTTATGGACACCCTGTATGTTAGTAAAAAATAAACACAAGACTTTGGGAGGTATGCTTTTTAAACAAGCATTGTTTATTACTACTGCAAAGATCAACATAGAACTAGGTTTACCAATAATGTGATCCAGAGTAGACCAGATTGTAGTTCTCATGATTTGTGCATCGGTCTATACTATAGTATAATACAGCATATCAATAAACACAACATATTAAAAAGTTCTGATAGATGAACAATCAATATATCATGGTAGGTTAGGGCCAGTCTGGGTAGGTTGCTTAGAAAAAATGTTTAAAACAATCTTGAAAGAAGTAAAGCGAATAGTTGCATAGAGGGAAGTGAGAAGATCTGAAAAGTGGGTATTTGTAAGATGTGAGTGAGGGATGAATAGAAGACCTAACAACAAAAATGGGGGTAAGAAGGAGCAGCTTTTAAAGGATATTTATTGCAAAATAGTACTCGCAAAGGTTTTACATAGTGCTAAGCACTGGTCTAAACAATCTACATGTCCATTCCTTTGAGCCATCACTCCCACAAAGGCTTTGGAGGTAGCTGATGGTATTACAAGAACTCATTTTACAGATACGGAAGGAAACTGGAGCATAGAGAAGTTATAAAACTTGCCCTTGGTCATGCATCAAGGCAGGATTCTACCCTAGGCTCGTCGCCTCCTGAGTGCATGTTCTTTTCTTAACTTCCACACTACTATACCATTTTAAAATGGAAATGGATTTAGATTTTTAAGCAATAAGCAATTTGAATTTGGGGGCAAGAAGAGCTTACAACCAGTTTTTGACAACTTTATGCCCAAATGCAAGAATAATTCCTTTTTTTTTTTTCTATTGAGATAAATAAGCCCCTCCTAAATTAACGGAGGAACAATTCCATTTTAGGCGTTTATACAACACATAGAGCACATGTATGCAGGAAGACATATGCACAAGCATATTTACTGCAATGTTTGTGTTCGTAAGAGACAGATCACTCTAAGTGTTTAGCAATAGAAGACCAATTAAATAAATTATGTTTCATCCATGGAATGGATTACCTTCTTTAAAAGAATGGGAGAGATGGGCGGTGCCTGTGGCTCATTGGAGTAGGGCACCGGCCCCATATGCCGGAAGTGGTGGGTTCAAACCCAGCCCTGGCCAAAATCTACAAAAAAAAAAGAAAGAATAGGAGAGAAAGCTATATGCATCGAAGCATGGAATGATCTCTGGCACACATTGTTTACTGTATGAAGCAAGGAGAAGAGGGAATGGCAGTCGTCTTCCATTCCCTTACCTGATCCACATTCCATCTTTCTTTTCTCTGTTCTTTGCCCTGGAGACCAACTTGTATGGACCACGTCACTGGGCTCATAGGTCCTCAGGCTGCTAGTTGGGTTTGGCTGGTGGGGAACCAGAGCGTGGAACTTACAGGAGAGGAGAGTGAGATCAATGCTCATTCCCTTCTGCCTGTGCTAGCACATCCCTACTCCTCTCCTACATGACTTCTTCCAAGTTCAGGTGCTCATAACCATCACGTTCCTCCTTTCTCTGAGCCTGTAGTTGTTAACAGCTCCGCTGTTACTAGCTTGGGGTAATCAGGTATCCCTTGGTAATCCCTGTATAATAATTCATATGATTGTCAATAATTGCTTTGTAAAGAAACTGTTCTCCAGTATTCCAAGTTTGAGTGTGCATTTTGTTTCTTATTGTGACCCATATATGCTATTATGTTAATAAGAAAAAATGAATACATAGAAATTTACATTCAAATATGTAGAGAACACACTTAGAATGATACATTAAAAATGCCAACAGTAACTATCAGGGAGAGAAAATGCCACTGGGGTTTAGGAAGGGAAGTGAGTCTTTTCTTCAGGGCATACTTTTTTATATTGTTTGGGTTTCTTACCATGTCAATATACTCATGTTAGCCATCAAGAAATATAATAAAATAAGATGTGAAAATAAGCCACACTTTACCTCCAAGATAGGAAAAAATCATTGAGGAATCTGTGCTAGAAAGCCCAAAGTCTAGTTTAGAGACTGATTATAGATGAAAATTTAATGCATGTACAGTCCATAAAATTGACTATTGATATAGTCCATTTGGATAGAGATAGATTCTCTTCAAATATTATTTTGCAGATTTTTTATAGACTCTAACACAGCACTTGTACATATTAACATGTATTCTCTATTTTTTAGTTCTTTTCAATTAACTTGTTATTTTTATTTAGTAAAGATCTTGATCTTTTATATCCTTGGTTAGGCTTATTCTTCAATATTATATTCTTTCTGATGCTATCATAGATGGGACTATTTTATATATACAATTAACAGGACAGGCACAGTCTACATTTGAACTAAGTGTAACGATTATTCAAGTTTACCTTTGGTTTAAAGAAGTGAAAGCTCACTAGTGATAATGGGTGTAGGTCTATCCAGGGCCCCACAAATAAAGTCCTACTGTCACGACTTTAATTTCCCATTGTATCTTCAATCAACAGTTTTGCAAACAGTAAATGCAAAATTAAGTTTTGCAAACAGTAAATGCAAAATTCAACTTGCCTTTTTTTGGTAATGATTTCGCAAACACATATGTTTCAAACTCAAATTACTTCACAATGAAATCAAGAAATGTTTTGAAGCATAGTCATTTGATAATAATTTGCTTCAAAATAAGTGGCATGGCTTCTTTTTAACGTGACACACATCTTGAACATGTGACTTAACAATGTGGCACATTAAAAAACAAAGTGCTCTCAACAATAGTACCCAAATGCCTTCCAGCTCATGGTTTTTCCGTGGTTGTCTTTGTCTGTTATTTTGCTCCCTGCATTACGGCTATCTATCCAAACTCCACCATTTTCTTCTTTGTTGCAGTGGTGACAAACGCTTTGAGAAAGAGAAACTGGGTTTCTGCCAAGAACCTACTCTCAACTTCAGTATGTTTCAGCTTTCGAGATCTGATTGTTTTCTCCTCTCTCCCAGGGACCACTAACTACCTTATTACCAGGAAGAATGACCCTGAGACAGCACAACTGCAATCCAGAATCTCCACCAAATTGTAACCTTAGAGATGCCAATGTCATCAAAAACTAATCAAGACGGGAAGGTCAGAAAGACAAATGCATTACTACATATATAGCCTCCAAGTTATTGGCAGTTTTCTTGGCTCGCAGAAAACCATTTTTAAAGTTTCTTTTGATGTATTTATTGCCTTTTTGCTTACAATCTTTACAGTGTCAAGATTCTTAACGTATAGGGGATTCCACTGTATGGGAACACTGCCTTTATTTCATTTGTAATACATTTCACAAAATGTTGAACTAGAAACAACAGTCTCCTCTCTCCTTAAACAATCACTATTATTCTCTTACTAGTTTTTAATATTACCAGAATACTAGAAAGATCAGGTATTTATTAAAAAATATTCCATAAAACAGGTCAAACTGAAAGGCTTTGATATTATAAGTGAACACAGGGTGGCGCCTGTGGCTCAAAGGTGGTGGGTTCAAACCCAACCTCGGCCGAACTGCAAAACAGAAAAATAGCCAGGCGTTGTGGCGGGTGCCTGTAGTCCCAGCTACTCGGGAGGCTGAGGCAAGAGAATCGCCTAAGCCCAGGTGCTGGAGGTTGCCGTGAGCTGTGTGACGCCACGGCACTCTAACCAGGGCGATAAAGTGAGACTCTGTGTCTACCAAAAAAAAAAAAAAAAGAAGAAGAAGTGAACACAGATAAAAATTAAACTACAAATAAACAGTAAATTTGCTATGAATATTTAAGCTGGCTTGATTACTTGGATTAAACTTTATTTATTTATTTATTTATTTGAGACAGAGCCTCAAGCTGTCACCCTGGGCAGAGTGCTGTGGCATCACAGCTCACAGAAACCTTTAACTCCTGAGCTCAAGTGAGTCTCCTGCCTCCACCTCCCAAGTAGCTGGGACTACAGGCGCCCGGCACAACACTAGGCCATTTTTTGGTTGCAGCTGTAATTGTTGTTTGGCAGTCCTGGGCTGAATTTGAACCCTCCAGCTCAGGTGTACGTGGTTGGCACCTTAGCCCCCCCAAGCCACAGGCACAGAGCCTTGGATTAGACTTTAATTCAAGCTTTAAACTTCCTCTTGGCAGTAGGTGTATGCTTAAATTGATTAAATAAAATAGTACTGGATTTTTTTTTTAAACATCCACACAGACCAGTAAATAATTGCTCAATTTTTTCAGTTACTTGAATGTTTAATAAATAATAATAATAAATTACAGCAACCATTTATTGTCTGCTATATGCTGGATACTTTACAGGAATCATTTCCTATCTCTGCCACAACATATCTGGGCAAAATATTAATAAACCCATTTCACAGATGAGCAACACACTAGGTGATTTTAAGAGACCCTCGGGACAGCACAATTTCATTTCTTCCAATTTTCTTCCATGTTTAGCTTACAATGTGTCAAATTACTTATTGGTTTAGTTGAGAAACCATTTTAGCGTATTAATTCACTGACTGAACTGATATAATTCACTCATTTTCTTGGTTTGTTGAGACATAGCTTGACAGTTACAAGGACCATTTTTAATATCAAGGAAATAATGGAGTGACTACTGGCTCATGCTTTCTTAGGGATTCTGCTCACAAGAGCGCCAACATTAAACTGGTTTTAATAATTAAACTGATAGACACTTCCGGGAGCAAGATACTGTGGCTACATCCTGTAAGTCTAGCGCATACTACAAACTCTTGCGTGGGTGCGCAAAAATCAAACACACATTGGTAATGAAACACACATTGGTAATGAAATTGTCATCATTGAGGTTGAAGAGGTTCCTTGTTTTAGTCTAAAAGAAAGACAAACTATCATTGAGTTCCTGATCAAGTTCCAAGAGCAGCACTGAGTCTAAGTAGGTAACCATTCTGTGGCTTTTCCTTATTGTGCCTTTTTCTAAGTGCAGCGCTGAGTCTAAGTAGGTGACCATTCTGTGGATTTCCTTATTGTGCCTTTTTCTAAGCGCAGCGCTGAGTCTAAGTAGGTGACCATTCTGTGGCTTTCCTTACTGTGTCTTTTTCTGCCTGGTCTGAGCAGGTAGACCAGAGGGTTACACGTTGTTGAAGATGACATTCTTTGTCCCGTTTCCTAATGGTAAAAGTTTTCACTCAAGTCATAGAACAAGAAGTCTAGTATTACCATGTAGGAATGGCATATCTCTTTAAGCGCTTCTTGATGGCTTTTACCATGATGAGGATATCAAGGAGCGTATTTTTCTTGCCATCTTAAATGCTGTTTTTAGTCTTCATCTGGCAGCATGCCTGGAGTGCGAGGGTTGGTCTCCAGATAGATCTTTAAGTCTTTCTCCTTGCCAATTACCATCACTCAAATGCCCTCATTATCAGTGGATATCTTAAACTCTGGGTTACACCTCCTTTTTATTCCACTTCCAGAAGTGGAGCTTCTAAAATTGGTGCTTCTATTGTTGACGCCATTCAGCTGACCATTTGTCTGTCCCTAAAGATGGCATTGGAAAGACAACAATCTCTGAAAGAAAAGGTAAATAACCTAAAGATAGTTTTCATATATAGCATTTTAAAACAGCATTATCTCTACTTAATACAACATACAAATTAATGCTCTACAAATATAAACTGAAGGTTCAAAAAGTAAAATGCTTTGCGTATGTCAATATTACATTCCCTAGTTTGCTTACACAATTTTACACAGGTCTTTCAGGTGGTTGTAGTGTCTTTTACCTCGTATTTTCCTTCATCCCACTTTGTACCAAACATCCAATGACTTTCTTACTTTGCAGGGTTTCCATTCTAGTTCTTCAAGTCTTTTTAAGACATGAGCATAGAAAAAAAACTCTGAAAAGAAACCTAATAAAAGTTTTCATGGTGATGTTAATTTTTCTAACATTATGTTTATGTATGTATAAGGAAATATTTTTATAGAACAAAGGGAGAAATAATGTATTTCCATTATAATTGGCAATGCTGTAGAGGGCTTCCATAAGTAATTGGCATTTGAGTTGACTCTTAACTTGGTCTACTCATGGCGTTCTTTTGTTTATTTATTTATTTTTTTTAGAGACAAGGTCTAGCTCTGTCTCTAAAAAAGACAGTTGTCCAGTCTGGAATGCAGTGGTGTGATCATAGCTCACTATAGCCTACAACTCCTGGGCTCAACTGATCCTCCTAGCTAATTTTTTGCAGAGACAAGGTCTTGCTATGTTGCCCAGGCTGATCTCAAACTCCTGGACTCAAGTGATCCTCCCACCTCATTCTTCCAAAGTTCTAGGATTATAGGTGTGAGCCATTGTGCTTGAACAGGTGTTCTTGATTTAGATAATAGGAAAAACAAAGCCACAAGAGAAAGAAAGTGAACGGGATATTGGTGGCCCTATGAGTTGTCCTTTGGGATTTGAGTATCAACATGTGGAGTTTTCAGTGAGATGAAATCATTTAAGATGGTAGAGAAAGTCATCTTGGACTTTATTCTATCAGCAAGCAGGAGATCCTGTAAGTATAATACCATATCTAACATAACTCATTTTATTTGCTCAAATGAGCCTTAATCGACTAAGTGATGCTTTGCTGAGATGTCATAATCCATTTGCAGCTTCCCATCCGGTCTCACTCTGTGTGTGCTGCCAGAGCTAGCAGCTTCTTTGTAGCCACAAAGGGGTCACTGTCTTGATATTGTAGCAAAGTACTTTTTAAAGTAAACCCAAGAGAGAAGATGAGCTACCACACCTTCTTCTAGGGAAAGAGAGCCATGCTTAGAAACAAACAGCTGAGGGCTAAGTGGCTGATAGCCAGAAAAAGATCTCAGGAATGGAAAAGAGCGATGTCTTCTGGAACATCCATTTTGGGAGGCTTAATAGAACCTTTTTGGAAAGAGGTATGGAGAATCCTCAAAGAGCTAAAAGTAGACCTTCCATTTGATCCTGTAACTCCATTATCAGGTATCTACCCAGAAGAAGAAAAATCATGTTACCATAGCACATTTGCACTAGAATGTTTATCATAGCTCAATGCACAATTACCAAGATATGGAATCAACTCAAGTGTCCATCAATCCATGAATGCGTTAATAAACTGTGGTATATGTACACCATGGAATACTATTCAGTCACAAAAAGATGGAGACTTTGCATCTTTTGTAAAGATGGAGTTGGAAAACATCCACCTTAGTATCACAAGAATGGAAAAGAAAGTATCCAATGTACTCAGAACTAATACGAACCCAGTAGACAAACAAATACACACCCACACAAGAGACAAACACAATTAAATTCAAGTGGGAGTTTGGAGGGGGAGAGAGGAGGATTGGTAAATCTCACCGAACAGAAACAGTATAGGGGTATATGGCGCATCTCCTGGGTGAAGAGCTCAACTACAACTTGGACTTTACCTGAAAAACCCAAACAATGTAACCTAATCATGTGTATCCTCATATTAATCTGAAATTAAAAAAAAAAGAATATCCCACTGATGACGACGATAATGATGATAGTTAACTCTTGTGCAAAGCTTTCAGTGAGTCAGGGCTTTTTCTACACGTTCATTAACAATTTTTAATGTTGCAGTCCCGGAAGGGCTAACAGCTCAGCGGAGGCTACACTGGATCCATCACAGACGATCGACCCAACCTTCATCCCAGAGTCCTCAGAAATGCTCACTGAAGAAGATTCGCTAGATGTGTCAGAGTCCTCACACAACTTCTCAGAAATGTTAATAAAGAACCTCAGTAAACTGTCTCTCAACCTGGGCACCGATTTTCCTCCCTCTTTACCAGGTTTTACCCAGCAGCAAGATAGCCAAAGCATCTTCCAGGATTTTAGAGATGGCTGGCCTCTTGTAAGAAGAGGAGTCGGACGCTGGTATCTGTGCAGAGACAAAGGCTGGAAAGACTGAGATAGCTTTTAATCAACAAGTTTTCTCCGCTTAGAAGGTGACAGAAAGACACTGGACTTAAGGGAGTTCAGAATGACTACAGTAAACCATTCAAATGTCGCTGCAGTTACTGCGTGTCCCACAATTGGCATCCTTCTGAAAATGCTAGAATAGGGAATGATGACACTGAGTCAATTTCACCAAAGACATTCTTGTAATTTTGGTTTTTGCTGGTACTTTTATTCAGCAAGTTGAGAAAGCTTGCTAAATAAGGACATAGAATAATAATAATTCTGATAACCCTATAATGAGTTCTGTAAGGTTTTTTTCTTGTATCTTTTCCTTATTACTTTAATACCAGTAACTGATGAAGGGATTGGTGTAGTTTGCATGTATTTGAATCACTAGTATACTTTAGCTCTACTTTTTGATTTGACCCCAAGAATCACCAACAAGAATCACCAAGTATTCCCCTGAGTTTCAGAAGCTTGAAGTCTGCAGGATAAAGAATTTGCAGTAACTTAAGGGAAGACAATATGAAGGAAACATTTGGCAGTTTGGCTAGACCTTAATAATTAGAGTTTCTGGTTTTTAAAAATTGCAATGAAAGGAAGTTTTGATGTGTTGTATCTTCTTTGTAGTTGCAAATTTGTGTGTGTAGAGAAACAATAAAATTGACATTTGAGTAAAAAAAAAAAATTTTTATTAGTGGGCATGGTGGCTCACAACTGTAATCCCAGCACCTTGGAAGACTAAGGTGGGTGAATCGCTTGAGCTTAAGGAGTTCAAGATCAACCTGAGCAAGAAGACTCAGTCTCTACTGAAAATAGAAAAACTAGCTGGGTATGGTGGTGGGCACCTGTAGTCCCAGCTACTTGAGAGACTGAGACAAGTGGATTGCTTGAGCCCAAGAGTGTGAGGTTGCTGTGAAATAGGACATCACAGTACTCTACCCAGGGTGTTGAGACTGTCTCAAAAAAATTCTTTCTATTTTGAAATAATTTCAAACTACTAGTTTCAAATTAGTATTGAGTACATGGGATGCTTGTTTTTCCATTTTTGAAATACTTTACTAAGAAGAATGTTCTTTCCACAGGAGTGGAAAAACACGATTAAATTCAAGAAGGGGAGAAGGGGGAAAGGAGGGAAGGGGCTAAGTCAGCCCCCACCTAATAGATACAAAGTAGGGGTATGTGGCACACCTCCTGGAGAAGGAGTCAAATACAACTTGGACTTTTCCAAACAAGTGCAAACAATGCAACCTAATGCACCCTTATATTAATCCAAAATTTTAAAAAGTGAATAATTTCAAACTTACAGAAAAATTGCAAGAAGTCTCCAGAATCCCTATAACCTTTCCCCCCAGATTCACCAAGTTTTATATCAGCTTGCAACATTTGTTTTAGTGTTCTTTCTCTCTTCGTCTTTATGTTTTTTCCCAATTAATAGAGTTCTATGTTGTCTTGCTTACGCATACCATACTTCTCATACTGAGAAGATTTAACACTGATATTCTCATCTAATCTTGAGTCCATATTCCAGTTTCACCTGTTGTCCCAACAGTGTCCTTTACAGGATATTTTTGTCACATAGAATCCAGTCTAGGAGGATGAATCACAGTTCTCCTGTCTCTTTCAGCTTTTTAAATGTGGACTAGTTACTTGGCCTTTCCTTGACAGCATACAAGCCAGATATTTTACAAGAAGTTCCTCCATGTGGGATTGTGTGATATGTCACACGACCACATTCAGATTGTGCGTGTGTGGCTGGAATACGAAAGAAGGAGATTGTGTCCTTTCCACGGTATCGCATGCAAAGCACATCGCCTTCATGGCCATGTTAGTTTTGATCACTTGGTTAAGGTATCGTCTGTTTCCTTCATGGGTATTGTTAATATTTTTACATTTATAAAATACGTATAAGTAATTTATGGTAAGATGCTTCAATATCATATTAATAGCCTATTTTCCAACAACCTTTCTCCACTACATTTAGCACCCATTGTTGATTTGTGCCTATAGCAATTTTTCTATGATGGTAGGAAAGTGGTGATTGAAAAAAGAACTTTGTTTTTCCATCCATATTTATTAGTTGGCATATTGCTGTAAAAAAAGAGCTTTCTATTCTTATTTATTTATTTATATAGACTCATGGATTCTTATTTTGTTCAGTAAATAATAATCCATTACTTCTTTACTTATTTAGATGGAAGTTCCTTCAAGCTGGATTTATGTACCTTTTGACCAGCCTCCATCATTTTTTGTAGGTACTTGCTCACTTTCAGGCTTTGCAGACATTCCAGGCTAATCTGGTATCTTTCCTGCTCCAACCATGATGGAATCTGTCGGGCATATTTTAAGCATTTTGTAAATAACAACCCAACCAACCTACAAGGTAGATACTGTTATCATTCCTATCATACAGAAGAAGGGCTAAGACACAGAGAGGTTAAATCAATACTCCTATGCTGTAGAGTTATTAAATGGTGAACCACAGTGTTGCTGCCCCATACTCTTCAAGCACCAGCCAAAACTTCCCCGAATAATCAACAGGATAATGTACCTTAAAAGCAAACACTACATTTCCAAATCACAGCAATACCTTTGCACCTGGTATTCATACATTAAATGTTTGTTGCAGCGAACTGAATTAAACTGACAACCAACTAATGAATAAAACCTATCCCCATTTTCTCTATCGCCATTTTTTAGTGATCTGGCCCAAGGAGCATAGAAGGACTCCTGACATGAAGTGAGAAAAAAAGAAAGTGAAGATGCTGTCATAGATTTTAGGGCAGACATAAAGATGCCTCTTGTGACATCCATCCACAGGCCCATCTGGATTCACTTATCCCCCTCTGCAGAGAAGGGGAAATTTCCACCTCCACCTCTGAACTTCTGATATAATGATCTCTCATTTCACTCTCTTACATCCTTCTAGCTCTCCAGAATTCTCATTTCCTTTCTCCAAGAAAACATTCAACCTCTGAATTACTAACTTTACTCCCAGCTCGTCACCCATCTTGTGTCTTCATTTCCTTCTTTACATAGCATAGATCCAATGGTTTGTTCATTCAAACACCCCACAATCTGTAGTCTCAGTTTCCTGTTTTTTCCCTGCAAACTCGCAAGCCTCAAAGAATCCAAGCCTCTCACTCCCTCACTGAAATTGCTGAGCACTTCTGGAGAAAATTACACAATGACATGGATGGTTGGCACCACAAATCTCCCTGGGCAGGGTTCAGCAATCTTTTGACCTGATCCAGATCAGCTTCCTCTCCTAGTCCCCTCAACAGTGATTTTAAGCTTTTTCCTCTCTCATTATGTCCTTTCCCTACTATCTCCTTTCTCTGAGCGCCTCTTGCAATTGGGGGGAAATTCGGGCTATCAAACAGAATCCATGTTATCTTCTGTACCCTACTCCTTTTTTAAATTCACGTGTACACTTGCCTTTACTTCCCTTCTTGTTTCACTGAAGAGGTGAGTTTTAATTTTTACAAAACTTACACTGTAAATACCAGCCTCTACTGCAACTCCCTAATCTCAGTTAATTAATTTTTTTCCATATCCCTAATCTCTTTCTTAGTTTATAGGTCTTCTCTTTTCTTGCCTTCTCTTCAGATATATAAATAAGTTCTGTCTTGCAAAGCAAAACAATAATTGATCCTATATGTTGCCATATTGCTTGTATTTATCCCATAAATATGATTTTTTTTTCTTTTTGAGACAGAGTCTCACTCAGTTGCCCTGGGTAGAATGCCTGGGCATCATAGCTTACGGCAACCTCAAATTCCTGGGCTCAAGAAATCCTCTTGTCTCAGCCTGCTGAGTAGCTGGGACTACAGGCTGCACCACCATGCCTGTCTAGCTTTTCTAGTTTTACTTAAGACAGGGTCTCATTCTTGCTCAAGCTGGTCTCAAACTCCTGATATTAGAGATACCATAATGAACCAAACATAACCAACCTTGTCCCCACAGAATTCATACTCTAACCAGGGAAATAAAACCAGCATTATTTGTTTGCTTTAAACAAATAATGGCATCATTAATTATCATAAGTGTGATAAAGATACAAAAAAGGCAATCAACCCACCTCAGCTTCCCAAAGTGCTAGGATCACATCCGTGAACCACCCTGCCTAGCCTAAGATTCTTGAGATGAGTTTTTACCTACAACTCCACTTTCTCACATCCTTCTCTCTCTGACCCACTGCAATCTGCTCCTACCCATACCACTCCAGGGAAACTCTCTTCTCCAAAGTCACCTATGGCCTCCTCCTTGTGAAATCCCATGGACACTTTTCAGGTCTTACCTTATTTGCTCCCCCCCTTTCATGTTTTCTTTCTTCAAAAAAACATTGATTAGATATTGGAGATGCTGTAATGAACCAAACATAACCAACCCTGTCCTCATGGAACTCATAGTCTAGCCAGGGAAATAGGCATCAAACAAATAATGGCATGATTAATTATTAATTAAGTGTAGGTGTGGTAATGATCCAAACAAATGTAACAGTTACCGTGAAAATAGAGAATCTAGCATAATCTAGTGGGTAAATGGGCAAGAAAACTTTCCTGCAGAAGGGTCATTTAAATTGAAATCTGGACAATGAATAGCAGTTAGCCAAGTTAGAGGTGGGAGACATTGGAGGAGAGAAGAAACTTCCACGCTGAAGAAACTTCATGTGCAAAAGTTCTAAGAAGTTGGGGAGGAGGTACTGCACTTCAGTAATGTATTATAGGCAATGAGACTGGATCAGGCTTGGTGCTGTGGCTCATGCCTGTAATCCTAGCATTCTGGGAGGCTGAGGCGGGTGGGTCGCCTAAGTTCAAGAGTTCTTGACTAGCTTGAGCTAGATCGAGACCCCATCTCTTAAAAAAAAAAAAAAAGTGAGGCATTGTGACGGGTACCTATAGTCCCAGCTACTTGGGAGGCTGAGGCAAGAGAATTGCTTGAGCCCAAGAGTCTGAGGTTACTGTGAGCTGTGATGTGACAACACTCTATCGAGGATGAAAAAAGTGAGAC
>CAUYRH010089037.1:0-10902 GCA_963574655.1 Perodicticus potto | reverse complement strand
CCAGGTTTCCCAGCACCATTTGTTAAATAGGGAGTCTTTTCCCCACTGAATGTTTTTAATTGGCTTGTCGAAGATCAAATAACGGTAAGTAGTGGGGTTCATCTCTTGGTTCTCTACTCTGTTCCAAACATCTACCTCTCTGTTTTTGTGCCAGTACCATGCTGTTTTGATCACTATAAATTTATAGTAAAGTCTCAGGTCTGGTAGCGTGATCCCTCCTGCTTTGTTTTTATTTCTAAGTAATGTCTTGGCTATTCGAGGAAGAGTGTTTTCTTGTGCTATTTGCAAATTAATATATATGTGTGTGTGTGTGTGTGTGTGTGTGTGTGTGTGTGTATGTCCATTAGATTCCATTTAGATTCTTTGCCCATTTTTAATTCAATTATTTATCTTATTCTTGAGTTATAATTATTCATTATATATTCCAGTTACAAAGTCACTTGTCAGATAAATGATTTGAAAATTTATTTCATTCTGTTGGTTATCTTTTAGCTTTGATAATGTCATCTGAGGCACAAAAGTTTTAATTTTGATGACATTCATTTTATCTATTTTTTCTTATCACCTATGCTTTTTATGTCATAGCTAAGAAGACTTTTACTAACACAAGATTACAAAGATTTACTTCTATGTTATTTTTATAAATAGTGCTATAGTTAAACACGTTATATTTACATTTATGAACCACTTTGAATTAATTTTTATGTAAGGTATTACTTTTGATGAAGATAATTTAAAACATCTTACCTTTAAGTGGACTACACTTAAAGATACAGCTTTTAATTTACATGTTGCTTCTCCGAATATTGCAATAATTCATACTAACTTTCATTTGGCAACAAAGAAGTATGTCTAGTTCATGTGACCATCCTGGAAATGAATTATCTTTACTCCTGTCTATTCCTTCTTAACACCACAAAAATCATTGGGTTTCTGCCTAAAACTCTTGGCAGATCCTTTTATTTTCAATAAAATTCTGCATCCTATCCAAGAACCCTGCTTATCCCACTCTTCACTCATAGTAATTGCAGATGTGCCTGAATATACTGTACAGGTCTTGCTGATTGGTGATCAGATGCCAGACCCTTTACATAGTTTAGCAAGGCCAGGTCATCCACAAAAGTGACATCTGGATTCGATGTCAAATCACTATGAATATCACAAAGTCTTTATATAAATTGAGGTTGTCAAGATGTTTTCATCTTTCATATTTTGTTTACAATTTTTTTCCTATTATTTACAAGATAGGATATTGATCTTAACGCAGTCGAATTATCATGGAAGGAGAGAAAAGTCAGAACAATGATTTAAAATGACTCTCTACAGTGATATTTCCTTGGAAATTAGATTCAATGACAACTTTCTAGAAATTACAGTGTTCTCCATAATTAATCTCATAAAGACTTTATAATACATTCTTTAATAAAGCTATATTAATATGAGAATTAGAAGGACAGTTGCAGTTAAGGGAAAAGTATGAGCAGCATACTTCATCACACAATAGAAACCATGATAAACTAAACACTTAAGGTTTGTGGTGCATTTCCAGACATTATAAAATAGTCCTACCAAAAAAAAAAAAAAAAGCAATATCTTCCCAGATAACACATAAAATGGTGTGATTATCTATTAAAATTTTAAATTTACTATTTATCTAAAGTTGTGTCAGTGTAGGGGAGGGGGTGGGAAGGAAATACATGCAGTAGAAAATCAAAACACAAAACAATGGCAGTTTGATCAATGAATGATGAATTTCTTCTTCATATGTATTTTTTTCAGTGACTTGAGAAAAAATAAGGCATCATAAAAATAAAACAACCCCCCCAAAACCCCACAATTTCCTTTTAATATTTAATCAGCACTTGAGAGATGAAAGAATTAGTTTCGTGATATTTAAATGATCAGTTTAAAAGTAGGAACAAGCAAGAAAATATAATTTGTTATACCACTGGATGGTACTATTGCAAATTCATAAAATTACTTATATTATGAAAGTCATTTGAAGATAAAAATTCAAACCACTAAATTCTTAATGAGTAGAAATAAAAGGGAGAAAAAATCTTAATAGGCTTTAAAACTAAACTTTCAGTTTTTGAAAGTAATACTATAACAAAGGAAAATCCGGAGTATTAAGTTACTCTTCACATAATCTGTGCAAATATAAAGCAGTTATACTATTGTATGAATATATAATGTACTTGTAAAAGCATACAATCCTGAAGATGTTGGATTGTAATTGTTGAAATAACAACTTACTGCTACTTATGTTGCCCAGAAAAACCATCTATAAAATAAATTTACTTTAAAATACATCATATAGTATTAAATGTCACAAAAAAGTATATCAATTTCTTTTCAGTTTCCATGTTAAACAAGAATCACTAACCATTCTATTGAAAAGAGGAGTAACAGTGAGTGTGCTGTGCATTTGAAAGTCAGTAAAAGCAGACATTTCAAATGTTTGCATCACAAAAACTCATAAGTAGGTGAGGTGATTAATGTGTTAATTAGCTTACTTAATTGTTAGATATTTTAACATTTATCAAAACATCATGTGATACATGAAAATTAATCACGTATGATTGTTATTTCTCAATGAAAAATAACGTTTAAATATTTTTAAAAAATTAACAGCAAGGTATTAATGGCTACTATTCCAAAAACATTTCCTTCAAATCCATAGCAAGGTAGTCTACTTCTTAAGGTTTCTAATATTATAGAACAAGGAATACCTGTAGTATAATAATTTGCATAAGACAACTACTCTCTTTCAAATTATATGTACGGGCTCGGCGCTCATACAACAGTGGTTACAGTGCCAGCCACATACACCGAGGGTGGCAGGTTTGAACCTGGCCTGGGCAGCTAAACAATAACAACTGCAATAAAAAATAGCTAGGCATTGTGGCAGGTGCCTGTAGTCCCAGGTCCTCGGGAGGATGAGCCTAGAGAATTGCTTAAGCCCAAGAATTTGTAGTTGCTATGAGCTGTGACACCAGGGCACTCTGGTGAGGGCAACATAATGATACTCTGTCTCAAAGAAATAAATAAAATAAAATAAGATTTTATGTACATTTCAGCCTAATTTTAATTTCCTTAAATTCTAGTCTCAATCTACATTTGTTTTACTCTGTACATATACAGACATCCTGAGAACTTGCTATCACATATGCAGAAATCAAAACCAAACCAAACTGTTATTTCTTGATATATTTTGCTATTTATTAGACATCATTTCTTTTATTTAAATAAAGCAACATCAACCCCCCCATGTCTTAATGAGAAGGAAAGCACATCTTTTCTTATTCTCAAGTCTCCCCTACTTAGCCCTCAAAAATTTTGAAAAGATTTTCATAAAATATTTAAAAGAATTGATTAAACATAGAATCATATCCTCACCTCTTTCTTCATAGGGAGCAGTATACTACTGTATTAATATATAATGCACTTATTGCAAAAGCATACAATCCTCAAGATTTTGGATCATAATTGAGACAAGATATTGTAACCATTGATTCAGGAGAGGACATATTTTGATTAACCTGAATGTCAGGGAAACTCACTAATCTTCACTCATAGCTTCAAACAATTATTTCACATATCCTGAAAGCAATTATTCTCAGAGTGCAGGTCCATAGCACCAGTACCACCTGAGAAGTTCTTAAGGATGCAAATTTCGGCACCACCACAGATTTTTCAGTTAGATACTCTGGGGACCTAGCAATCTCTGGTTTAAGAAGGTCTGAAGGTGATTCTGATGCAAGTTCAGGTTGGAGAGCCACTGCTTTAAAGCAACGGCAGGGAGAATAGAAAAAAATATATAAAATAAAATAAAATAAAACTGTGCTGAAAATCCTGACTCTGCATCATAAACTTAGATGTTGTAAACTAGGCTTGGAAACTGGTTCCAGAGCTTGTGAGGAGTATGACATCAGGTAACATATTTCTCTTATTTTTCTTATTTATGAAGTGGGGGAAAAGCCAATATGTGTGCGTGTGTGTCTGTGTTTGTATGTTATTTGAAAGATTATTTCAGTATTAAAATATGCATAAGATACTTGGTATACTGTCACTTAACAGTAGGTTATTATAAATGGTAGCCTTTATTATACCAATATTTTTAAACAAGAAAATAAAAAGATCTGGTGTAACAGTAAACTTTTCCTATTTAGATTGAGCTTTCTAGTTCTCCTTCACACAACCATGTTCAGATGTCAGTGATGGAAATTGTCTTTAATACACAAAACTAGAAGATGGCATCCAGATTTCCATTCAATCAGACCAAAGACATACAAATGATTAAGTTATTTAATATATTAATCTCTCCCTGTTAGTCTCACCTAACAGGGTTTATTACAATCTTGTTACAAAGGAATCTTTAAAAATGTAATTGAAGTGATGAAAATGTTAACAAAATAATGTGCACAAAATGGCCTTAGGCCAAAACAGTTAAATTATGTGTGGTTTGGCATCTCATGGGAAAGGACAAAAACAAAACACAAAAGACCTAAATCACTACAGTGAGAGGGAAGTGTTTGCATAGTCTAAACATCTAGAAGAACTCTGACTCTTAAAGTTTTATTTATTTACTTATTCATTAATGGATTAAGGATAAATGTTTATGTTTTAAGGGTATCATAACACCCACAATAAGTTTTTAAACAGTTCCCATGCCTCAGTGGCCTCCCGTATATTTAGGATTGGTATATAATCTCTTAGATAATCTACTTTTTTCATTTTCTAAATTTCTGCTTAATGTAAGGGTACAATTAGGTGACAATGTTTATATTTGTTAGGTAGAGTCCCTGTTGTAGTTTTGTCCCAGGAAATGTGCCATATACCCTTACATTTTGCCCATTAAGTGGGAGCATTCCAATCCTCCCCTCTCTCCTCCCCTCTGCCCTCTTCATTCTCCCTCCTCCCAACTTGAGTTGAATTTTTTCTCTTACGTGGGCACATATTAGATTGGCTACTCAGGCAGTGGTTCTCAATCTTCATAATGCTACAATGTACTTTCATTTTTTAAAAAGGGGTCGCGACCACAGGTTGAGAACTGCTGGTACTGTCTTCATATTAGTATTGATACCTGCTCCTCCATTCTCATGATATTTTACTAAAGAATAATGTGTTTCATCCTGGTTAATACAGAAGATGTAAAGTTCCCATCTTTTTTATGACTGAATAGTAGGACCATCTATTATTTTTTACTTTGCTGAAACAGCCCGTTTTCCTCTTGAATTTCTTTAAGTCACACTTCAGGCTGATAAAGTCTCACTTTAAGTCCCCGGGCAAAGCACGCTAATGTGAAGCTGGAGTTTGCTAGAGGAGCTGTCATGATCTGTTGACTCAATGATCCATTAGTGACACCTGAAGGCTCACAGCAGAGCCACCTCAGCTGGCTACTTGCTCATGGCTGGCACATGGAGGATTCAGGTGCATTGTAGGAAGAGCCTAACTCAGCTATTAAGAGACTTCTGCTTACAAAACAGGGCTCTGAGGATCACAATTCAGTCTAGCAAAACCTGACAGTTCAAAGGAAAGTCACACTGTTAAGCACCAGCCAAATTTTGTTACAACAAAGAAAGGAAGGAAGATGATAGTGCTATGTTCTTACTTGCATAGACTCATCTACCCTATTATGCAAAATATTGAAGAGCATACGTTCCCTCTCCATTCCTTGCCTTTATTTCACCTCTCTACTGGAGACTAGTTAAAGCAAATCAGCACTCCATCTCTACTTTTTATGGAACTAAGATTAATTCCTTTGGAAATGTCACATTTGGTTTGCTAAAGAAAATCATCTGAGCAAAGTCATAACTCCAAAAAGTTTAATAGACTGGTAACACAAACATTGGTAATGAAATATAAACATCTTTAAGACTCAATTTAAGAAGTATCTCTATTCCAGGCTCAGCTCCTGTGGCTCAAGCGACTAAGACATCAGCCACACACACCTGAGCTTGTGGGTTCAAATCTAGCCCGGGCCCACCAAACAACGATGACGGCTGCAACCAAAAAATAGCCAGGCATTGAGGTGGACGCCTGTAGTCCCAGCTATTTGGGAGGCGGAGGCAGGAGAATCGCTTAAGCCCAGGTGATGGAGGTTGCTGTGAGATGTGATGACACAGCACTCTACCCAGGGTGACAGCTTGAGGCTCTGTCTCAAAAAAAAAAAAAAAAAAGTTAGCTCTATTCCAGTCTACCTCCATGTGGTACATTTAGCTCATGTATTCTGTTCTAGACAACATTGTAAAATAAGAAACAAAACAGGTTGTTTTTGCTGTTGTTAGGCCACAAAGGACTTGTTCTAAACATGTGTCCTTCATTTTAGTTAATACTATACATTCAACCATTTTAAATCTACCTAGAATTTTATTATCATGAAATATGAAACGTCTGATTACTCAAGTACAAAGTTTGTGAGTCGATATCTCTAACATTTCCTGGTGACACTTTTTGTTTTAATTTTATTGGAAAGTTATAACCTCAGCCCTTCAAAGGCAGGATTTGACATGTGATTATCTTTCAATATTTTTTAGAGCAATTTTTGTGAAATCATGGCTAAATCAAAAATTTGTGCTATTTTCAAATCTGAGTTTTGTCGTGGAACCTATCAAACTATCAAAGAACTGTTTGGGAAGAATGTGGTAATAAACTCACAGTACACTGATGGATTGAGAAGTTCTGTTCTGATGATTTTTATCTTACAAATGAGCCATGTGGATGGCCAGAGGCTACGGTGGATAATGATGACCTGAAAGCTTTAGGGAAAGTGAATTCATCTCAAGCCACGCGTGAATTAGAGGCAAGGTCTGATGCTCCTATTCCAACAACAATTTGTCCATTTGAAACAAATTGGCAAGGTAAAAAGGCTGGATAGATGGGTTATGCCTGTGTTAAACAAGCATCAGAAGAGAAACCATCTTGAAGCTTGCCTTTTTTTACTGTCACAACATAAGGTGAATCATTTCTGTACTGTATCATTACATGTGAAGTAAAATGGATTCTTTTTGACAATCACAAGTGTTGGATGAAGATGAAGTGACAAATATAGTCCAAAACTGAATATTCATCAAAAAAGCTAAAGGTGTCTGTTTGGAGGTCCAGCACTGGTATCATCCATGACAGCTTCCTGAAACCTGGTCAGTGGATTACAGTGAGTATCTACTGCAACCAAATGAATGGCATGATGAGGATGCTTGTGATTAAGGAGCCAAGATTGGTCAATAGAGACAGGTCATTCGTCTTTCAAGGCAATATTTGACCATAAGTAGCACAAATAACCCTGCTCACACTATAGAAGCTGGTCTTGGAAACTCTCCATCATCCACTGTATTCATCAGACCTTGCACGAGCTGACTGCTTCTTCTTCCAGGCTTAGGACCACTTCTTACCAGGAAGAATATTCAGTACTCAACAAACTGTGCAAAATGCCTTTCATGATTTCATTGCCATTCATTTCCCTGGCTAAACAAGCTATTGTTAAAATGGCAATACTTTGCTGATAGGTTAAGTACATATTTACTTTAATTCTGTGTCATGTGTGAGATATGATAAAGTACACTCTTAATTAGAAATTAGACATTTAATATTTAATGACCTAAATAGTTGCCTAATTGTTATTGGGGTAGACTCAAAACCATTGGAAAATAGCACTGTATTTTTAATTTTTCAGTTTTCCTCATCATTCTTGATTTTTCACAAGTAATAGTAATTCCTTTGCTTTGAGATTAGAAAGTAATTACTATACTTAAAGTAAATCATTACAAAAGGATTTCTAACAGACTCATAATATGTTTAGGAAAGAAAAAAGATAACTTGAACAGAGGTCCTTCTCAGAACAACTCAGTTTCATAAAGTTGGAGAAAAACACATTATTTAAAGAATGTGTATGTGGCCATTATCAATTCTGATTGAACACACATAGGTCACTGAGCTGGCCAATAGCATTGAAGAAATTCATTACTGGTAAGGCATTAATATTTTCATTTATGGAAGAACTCCTTGGCAAAATTTTATTTTCTCCTAGAGAAAAATTTCTTTTCTGTTTATTTTGTATAATGTATCTCTGCATGTGGATTTGTTTTCCAACTTTTCATTTCCAATAATGACACAGCTATTGAAGTATATTTCAGCCTTCCTTATCTCCCACCCTGGGCAGGTTTATGCATGGGATAAGCTGATATTTGTTACCCTTTCCAACTTACACAATTCTTCCAGGGGCAAATATTTGAAGCAGAATTCTTACTATGTCAGTCACTTGCTCAAAAATCTTCACTAGGTTCTCGATGCAATAAAAATACAAACATCTCAGTAACTTGTAACTTAGCAACCTCTGTCATCTGGTCTTGGCAAAACTATGAGTGTCATTTAATATTCCACTAGTTATGTCCTTAGCACCAAAAATGTACTATGGTGGAAATATTCTTGATCTATCTTCACTTAATCTACTTCTACTTAACTAGTTTACAAGAATTAATCATGCTCTCCATTCTCCTCCCTAAAATACATGTCTAACATTCATCACATTTTTCTACACACAAATAGGCTAGTTATAATTTGCACTCAAACTTCCTGAACCAATTGAGCAATTTATCAAGAGAGGTTATACCCAAATAAATTGATATCAATTACTCATTATTGATTGTAAAATGAATTATATCATAACAACTCATAAATACAAGCTGTGACCAATTCCTGTCCTTAAAAATATTGGATTAGAGAAATGCAAATCAAAACTACTTTGAGATATCATCTAACTCCAATAAGATTATCTCATATCACAAAATCCCAAAACGAGAGATGCTGGCATGGATGTGGAGAAAAGGGAACACTACTACATTGCTGGTGGGAATTCAAACTAATACGGTCCTTTTGGAAAGATGTCTGGAGAATACTTAGAAATCTAAAAATAGAACTGCCTTTTGATCCTATAATTCCTCTACTTGGTATATATCCAGAAGACCAAAAATCAGATAATAACAAAGATATTTGTACCAGAATTTTTATTACAGCCCAATTCATGATTACTAAGTCATGGAAAAAGCCCAAGTGCCCATCGACCCGTGAATGCATTAACAAATTGCAGTATATGTGCACTATGGAACATTATGCAGCCTTAAAGACAGATGGAGACTTTACCTCTTTCATGTTTATGTGGATGGAGATGCAAAATATTCTTCTTAGCAAAGTATCTCAAGAATGGAAGAAAAGGTGTCCAATGTACTCAGCCCTATTATGAAACTAATTTATAGCTTTCATATGAAAGCTATGAACCAATTACAGCACAACAAGAATATGGGGAAAGGGGCAAGGGAGGACCTGGGAGGGGGGAGGATGGGCCGAGGGAGAGTAATTGGTGGGTCCACACTTACAGTGCATCTTAGAAGGATACAGGTGAAACTTACTTAATGTAGAATATAAATGTCTGTATACAATAACTAAGAAAATGTCATGAAAGCTATGTTAACCAGTTTGATGAAAATATTTCAAACTGTATATAAAACCAGCACATTGTACCCCATGATTGCATTTATGTACACAACCATGATTTAATAAAAAATTGCTATCAAATAGTCTGTGACAAGATAGGTGTAAAACATTGAGAGAAGGTCATACAAAACTATAGATTCCAGTTGTAATCTGCATTTTACCTTAAAGACATTAAGAATGGAATTTCAGGTCATACCTTTTGGGTACAGTTTTTACAAGGCAGGTGACATAAGAAGACAAGGTACCATAGTTGATTTATGGTGGTAATTCTTTGTAATTCTTTGGCAAAGAAATTACAGATAATCCTGACGTCATGTATGTAGTAACAGAAATAGGCAATATAAGCATGGTACAGAGAAAGTTGTACCACATCTGTAATTTTTTATTGAAAAACTTTTCTTTTATTATGAACATTTTCAAATATTCATGGTATATATGGTCTTGTCTCATTGAGAGCATAATTTATATTCCGACAAGTGTACATATCATAAGCTTGATGAATTTTCATAAACTGTGTAACCAAAAAGAGATCGTTACCAGCTGTTCCTCAGGTCCCTTTCTTCTGCCTTTCCACTGATCCCTCAACTTGCAAGGGTGACCGCTACCTTTGAACACATAAATTAGCTTGCACCTTGTTATAATAAATATAAATTGTGTATGTGTGTGTTGCAATGTTGCACATGGTTGCAAAACATGAGTCCACTGGAAAACTTTCCAGGATGATACTGATGGGACTCACCTGTCATTTTGCCTTATCTCCTATCTATCAAGGTCAATTTATATGTCACCTCCTCTCTGGTCTTTTTGATCTCCCAGGTGGAAGAGTCTCTCTGGCCAAAGAGTGCTAATAGTACAAGGTGAATTCAATATGAAGTTTGTGAATGAATAATGATATAATGGTTTTCTGCCACTCTAGGGGCATATTACTCCTTGAGCACAAATGGCTAATTAAGAACACAATTCAATTTTAAATTATAGCTGGCGAAATTGTACTGTACAAGCAAGATAAATTAGAACACACCATGGTATAGTTAACTTGTATATGTTCTCAAAATGAAAAAATATACTATGAGAAATAATTAATTTCTAAAGTATTCTGCTTTTTCTTTTTTTTTTTTAATCTTTTTTTTTTATTGTTGGGGATTCATTGAGGGTACAAGAAACCATGTTACACTAGTTGCATTTGTTGGGTAAAGTCCCTCTTACAATCGAGTTTTGACCCCAAAAGGTATGGCACACACTAAGGCCCCAAGACCCCACCCCCCTCTCTCCTTCCCTCTCTCTGCTCTTCCTTTCCCCACCCCTCCCTCATTCTTTCTCTCTCTGTTCTCCCCTTCCCTCATCCCCACCATGTCAATAATTGTCATTAATTGTCCTCATATCAAACTTGAGTACATGGGATTCATGCTT